>JBCFXI010000931.1:0-92097 GCA_038496175.1 Ampulex compressa
TATATATAGGGAGAGAGGCGCGTAGGAACGAGGGGTGGCTCGAGGGTGCTTTCCTTAAATTCGCCAAAAGTGGGTGTCGGTGCTCTCCCACGTCGGGACCGACCACGCGGAAGAATGTGCCCCCGAATTTAATATATTATGGACGCCCGATAAGCCGCTGCGGAGAAGTCGCGGCGCGAGGAGAAATTGGATTGGCGAAATAGTTTCAAAAATACGGTAGGTAACTGTAAATCTGCCAAGATCGTGGCGAGTATGTGCTTCCGCATCTACTCGATCGTTTCAAAATCCTGGTGGTTCGGAACCCACCTTAAACGGTAGGTCCTAGGCCAAATGACCTTAGCAGTCGGTGCTAAAAAATGAATTTAAAAAAAAAAAAGTTTCAAAATCATGGATGGTCGATAAGAATGTTAAAAAAGACGCGTATCCCGTCTCGCGGACATCTTGAGGGAGGGTATCAATATAGCGGGCTATAGTTTCGCTTGAAATTTTCTTCCGAATGGACCAAGTTCGGAAAATAATTGTGCGTAAAACTTCAAACGAGACACCCTATATCCGGGGTGGTCTCTCAGGATTTTCGGGGATGCTATCTTATAAGCTCGTTGAACGTACTTCGGCCCACCGCGAACAGATCCTCGACCTGCCAGGCTTTTCTTCGGCCTAATGGCGCGCGTTCTATCGAAACGGAACGAAACGAAAGGTGGACGTTTCTCTGAACACGAGTAAAATTAAAAAAATATCGCGAAGATGGAATTGAGCGCGTACTTTCGACAATTATGTAGACGAACGAGCGAAAAGGGATAGCGGATATTAACTCGAAATTTGGAAAAGCTCGTTTTGGCTTCCGACAAAATTCACGAAGTAAATCATTCACGCGTATCGCAGTTTAATAATTCCGTTAACAAACCCGTAGACCCTTGTTTTCTTCCTCTGTAATTGTAATCGTGTGTAACGTTTGGCCAATATTATTTTAAGCGTTTTGATCCAGCATTTTCTCGATAATAACGATGCACAATGTGCGCGCGTTTAAACAGCGGCCAACTAAATAAACCTATTAATGAAACGCGGGTGATTTCAACGTTGGATCATACCTCACGAAACTGCGTTGCAAAATAAATATCGCGGAATTTTCGTTTATCGGGAAGAATCTTTGCGTCGATCCCGTTTCCTCAGATTTATCGCGTGTCCCGGTTAACCGCGTTAACGCGTGAAAGCGTTTTAAATTTATGATAATTTTATGCCCGCGCTAATGACCGTCGATCGAGCAATATAAATCAATTATAATAATACGAATCAACGGTGGCCGTAGGATAATTAACGCGTACATTGAACTTCGTTATTCGCCGGTATTTGCTATGGAAGCATGCGAGAGCGGATGAAAAAGAAACGTACGTCTGGGTGGTATGCGCTATCGCGAGTTACGGTAGAAACGATATCTCCATGGTCGTAATAAGCTTTCAATTATCCAAATCTCCGGTTAATTTCCAAATACCCACCGTTTGAGTTAAGCAATTTTTCAAGCAATCGCATCAATTATACGGGCGACCATCGAGCTGTTTTTAAATATTAACGGATTATCGTCGTGTTTCTAGACGGCAGGCAAAAATACATATTACGAGCGAAACGCCCAAAAATACCGTTCTCGAAACGGACGCGCTTTCTCATTACACGTGGGAATATACCTCGCGACGATCCATCTTAGATTTTTGTAGGTCCTACGATTTCTATAAGCTCCCCGTTTTTCACACGCTCGAACCAGTTACGCGCTTGGAGCGTTACAAACGAGAGTTTTCAAAGCGATGGAAAATGGAGAATGCGATTACATCGTATATCCGCGCGCGTAAGGTTGACATCTGCATGCTGGGTGGAGGATCAAAAATACACTCGATTCCACGGTTGTTTGGCAAGATATCTCGGTGATGGCAGACGGGCAGTAAGAAACGTTTATTACGAGAAGGGCCGGTGGCTCGCGTTAAATCCTCGCACCGGTTCCGATTATACTCGAGGCTCAATAACGGGCCGTGTAACTCCAATATAAGTGTCCGGGCCGCAATTCGCGCAGTAAAGATCGCGGTGGCCCGGCCACGTAATAAACTCTCCGCGCGGCGCATCTACGCGCGGATAGTATCGCGCAATAAAGCCCGCACTACGTCTTCGGAACAATGGGACATTCTGGAAACGTTGTACGCAACGCTTGGCATTGCCGCCACGCGGACGAAAGGTTTGGCACGGCGGCGCTACGGACTTCCCAGGAACGTCATCGATCCTCCCTTTTATTCTCCAGGCCCCTCGAACGCTATTTGCCGCGAGGCATTATCCGGTAAGGCTTGGCGTCACCGCCACGAGCTGTCCTTACATTTGGCAAGGGAATATTTCGAGTGGCGGACCTCGCGAATCTCCGCGTCTCTCCGCCTCGCGCCTTCTCGCGCTCGCGCCACCGACCTCCCGCACCGAGCAACCCTGCGCCAACCTGACGGATGCGCCTGGCTTTTCTTCGGATCGGCGAACCTCGTACGTCACTGCGCTTCGCGCTCTCCTGCCTTATTACGTCTACGCCTCTTTGCCTCCCCGCCTTAACTCCGCAGCGATCGCGCTTTCGAACGCAGCGCGACAGCTCGCGTGGTTCCCCTTGCCGATCCCCTTCCAAGGTAGGAATTTGAGCGAACGCATTTTTCGAATATTTTTCATCGACGATCGTCCGACCAACTTCCGTCGATGCAATTTTCCACACCCAAGTGGCTCGTAAAGTACGCTTTGCAACGATCGGTATTGGCAACGGTGGACGAAAACTAACGATCACTTTCCACGGCCGACCATCGTCATCCGCGCGACCACTCGAGGGTTAAGCTGCCGTGCACAAACCCGAGCGATCCGCGTTCATTTTATTTAGGTCGGCGAGCGTTGCACTATCTCCACGTTTCTCCGTCGCCCCGTCGCCTTGCACTTACGCCAGAAAACGGTAATTTATCTTTATCCTTTTGTCGTGGATAATCTATTTCCATTGGATACGGGTAAGAACGCGTTCGTGCTAACCGATATATCCAGACCTATTCCACGGTATGACAATGACGCCCATTTTCAGCACGAAAAGCGTATTTTGGACCGTCACCGCGGTTTCACGGCGTTCCAGATGCGTCTCTTCGAAAGTAGCGGAAGATACCCTTGGAAACGACGTAAAAACTCTGACCGTACGGCTCACCACCATTTTTACATTACATCCGCGAGTGAGCCGGAAATTCGCGCTGTATCTTCCTCGGTGTTTCGATCGAACGCTCCCCAGTCCGCGCCCCGATCGCTCTATATGCCGCTATAGCCGGTTGGTTCCCTCGGCCAGCACGGTGAAAACAAACGAATTTTTAATTAATCACCTGCTAATGAGCCGGCAGTCGCCGTAAGGGAGAAAGGGAGAGAAGGAAAGAGCGAGGAGGTGCGGGGTAGAGGAACCCGCGTGCACACCCCAGCCATCGTTCGGCCGTGGATACACGCGAGGGAATACACGCGCTTAAGCGGGGGCGGCGGGGATGGAGGGAGGAAAGGAGCGAGAGCAGAAGGTCGAGAAGGGGAGGGGGGGGGGGAGGGGGAGAAAAAAGAGGAAAAGCCCGTAGCAGACGTTTTAAACTTCATCATCGACCGTTCGGGGTCTTGGCCGAAGAGGAAGGAGTGGAGAAGGAGGAGGAGAAGGAGGAGAAGGAGGAGGAGGAGGGAGCAGGAAGAAGGAGAAACGGGAGCTGGCTCCCTCCACGAAACTTTTTTTCTCTCGCAGATTTACGGGAGCGTGCGTTAACGAGCGGGCACCGGTGTAATAATTAGTGGCACTACACCACGGCAGCGCTCACCTTTACGCGGCCGTGTACCGCCTCTGTTATCAACGGTCCGGCGAGTATGGCTCCGCGAAGATCGGCGGTGCCGCGCTGGGATATCGATTTTCTCCGGCTTATCGGAGTGCCTGCACGCCTCTTCCCTACCCTCCCGCCTTTTTCTCTCCCCCCGCCACCCCCCGCGCCCTCGCGCCCTCGCGCCACAGCCCCCTCCTCCGCCACGCCGCCCACCTTCCTCTCGGCGATGCTTTCGCGTGGTTTTTCGGTACCTCGAAGGTCCTCTCCAGGGAGAGCTAAAATAACGGGGCTTCGTCAGGAACGCTCGTTTTCACCGGCGGTCGTCCCCTACGCCGACCGGTAACTCGCCTCTCTCTCTTCCTCTCCTTCCCCCCTCCCCCCCTCCCCCCTCTCTCTCCCTCTCGAGGTTCCCCCTACTTCGAACCGAGCAAGGTTTTTTTTGCACCGACATGCCCCGGGCATAGATATTTATACGTGCACGTTGCGATTCCATAGCGGACGGCGATGAGAGAGAGGCCGGGAGGGGGGGGGGGGGGGGAGGACGTGGAAATTTTCTAGCCACGATAAAATACACCGCGATGTGCCCAAAGCGCGATGATCCGAGTGTCGAACTTTTGGGGAGTTCTTTTGAAAGGCGTAATTGGCGGGGTAATAATGTTAAAAGAGTAGCGAAGTGAAAGGTAGAAAAAGGGAAAAACGGCGTGGACCGTGGTGAAATATGGCCGGCTGCTCGAAAGAGCGATAAAGAATAATGCGGTGACGCGTAAAGGAAAGAAAAGGTATTTTACATCCGACGAGCTACCTCCCGCGTGAACCGTGCAACTTTCCCGATTAATCGCGGACTATTATTTCGCTCGGACGTACGTATCGATTTCGAGCGAGCGTGTTAACGGCTTTATCGAGGAGTTCTGCGTACAAAGGAGAAGAAAATTCGAGATCGCTCCACCGGCCACGCTTACGACCTGGCGACGATTGTCGCAACCTCGAGGGACTCGAGATCTCTCCACTTTTCCTCGACGATACACCGCGATTTTATTACGCGCGTCCTTACCACCCAATACTCGAAGTTCCTTTGCTTAACAAAGCACGTACCCCATACAACGATCAATTTTGCGGTATATTTCTTACGAGTCGTACGAAGTGTAAGGGAATCATTACCTCGTTATTCGAAACCACTCGCACGTTTTACGGCTACTTAAATAGATAAAAGATTCGCACTAACCGTAGTCCTTACCGGCTCTTCGATCTTCCATCGTGCGTTTCGAGGTCTAGCTCGTGCATGAGCCTCGAGACGAGTCGACCGACGCGAAATGGATGAAATGTCGCGAACCGCAAGGCGTTAAGAAACCGCAGAACCACGACCACTGGGGATCATCGCGGATGATGCGGAGAAATCGCGTAGGAACGAACACGCGAAGAATATTGATGGTCGGGCATTCTGGATAAAGCAGGCTTTCTTAACCTTTTTCGTTCGACGAACCCTTTTGATAGAAAGTCGAACCTTGGACGATACGTTGAGAGAAAATACGATCGATTAAAGGTGCGCGTAGGAGAGATTAGAAATTTTACTCGTAAAATACGCGTCGATGCGAAGACCGCTGCCTTACATCTATATTATTATCCAGATGTATGTACTTATTACCTTTTCAGGACGTATCATCGCGGACTCCCAAAGGATCCGTGTGCCCCGGGTTAAGAATCCACGGGCTAAAGTGTCCCGGCAATTCCGCGAGAGGATTTAACGTGCAACGCCGTGGGTTAACAAACTGAGCGATTACCCTGGCAAATAAATCCAGGTAAGAGCAGAGCCCGGGGAAGGCGCAGCTCGATTACGGAAACGTTGTTTAATTTCCGCGGGGGTCGCATCGGGTTTCACTTTAATTAAGCGAAATAATTAGCCGTCAAAGGTTGGCGCTCCGCCGACACGGGTAACGCCGGAGATATTTTGTGCCGACAATATCGCTTTTCATGCAGCGGAGAATCCACGGTACGGCGCGTCGAAGATTTTCATAAATTTAGTTATCGAACTACGATCGGACACGTCTCCGCCCCGGTAGAATTTTCGCGTTACTCTACGCTTGGCAAATTAGCGCAAGTTAGAAATTCTTCGTTTCGCGAGATCGATCGCGACTTGGGATTTCGCGACGCGAGGACAAGAAAATTCTGACCGATAGAGCGATGGCGGGCGATGGTCGAGAAAGACAACCAGCGATAGCGAAGAACGCACGATCGCCCAACGATTAAATACGGCTCCCAGAAGCCCGTGCGGGGAAAAACAATCGAGGGAAAGGGAAATCGATCGAGCGTCAAAACGCTTATCCAAGTTTCGTCCTTTCATTTTTTACCCCTTTCGCAATAAACGGAAGTACGGTAAACGTCGTTCCAGCTTATCGATCTTTACGAGACCCATCGAACTCGTCTTTCTTCGATAATTAAGTATAAGCGATGACCTGCGAACGACAAGGACGATAACGGAGGCGCGATCGAACCGTCGTTATTCAAATGCTGTAACGAATAAAAAGTTCTCATTCCGAAGACGTTGGGCGAATCAAACCAGTATTTCTTCGCGCTACCCGCTTAAGCACCGCACGCCCAAAAGCATAGGAACACGTGGTAAAAGCGAGCAAAGTTACGAAGCAAAAGTACACGCGATAAAAGTGAGCAACGTTCTGCCTTAAGAAGGTTGATTCGCGGGTAGGTAGACCGCGGATCCCCCGGAGGTTCGTCCATTAATCCCAGGAGCAAAAAGATGCGGACGATGGGAGTCGAGAAACCCTTCTCGTTTCCCGGGGCCGCGCAGCGCAGCGGCCGAGTTATTAATGAGTTAACAGGATTTCCTCGGGTTGGAAAATACTCCGGGAAAAGCCCCCGGAGGATTCGGATTTCGGCGAGGTACGCGGACGGTTCCGCTCTCGACCGCCGAACGAGAATATTCCGGAAGGCCGGCCATGCCTTCGCTCTCTCCAGCCCCGCGGAACATTTCTTGGCGCCGCGATACTTCACGATTTACCAGAAAGTCTGGCCCTTCGAAGCCGCATTTGTAACGGGCTAGAAATATCCTACGAGTCGCGCTCGAACCTACGGAATATCTCTCTCGACGAGGTTTTACACAAATTCGTGGAGGAAAGAGGGCCGAGTGGGGAAAATTACGAGGACGTTCGTCCACGTCGTTTGGGTTGTACCATCCGCCTGGAATAAAGACGGATCTTTCTCGACATACGTTTTTTCCCCTACTATCCCTCCTATTCCCTAGAAAAATAAAAAAAAAAACATCCAACGCTAGATGCTTCGCATTTTCACATAGCGCTCCTAAACCAACCATTATTTCCAGCGGTACTTTTTTTTTTTTTAGAAATAGCCCGTACCGTGGACACAAATATTCCCGTATAGCGATCAACCTTTGTCGGTCGATGCGGTGGGTACGAAATTTCTCACATTCGCGTATCACGCCCGCCTATTTCTACCCGCACACGTATATGCGCGCGCGATAACGAAGCTAGCGTCCGCGACATGTGCGAATTATACACACCGATAGCGTATATCTTGGTACATTCACGAGTGGCGTATCGCCGGGACACACCCAAACGCATTTGCCGCTGGAGAGCCGTACAAGTAGATCGACTACGCGTATTTGCGACCACGTTCATTTTTCCGTTCATAAACCCACACGCGCGCGCTCTCGGTATGCATAGCCCGTCGCACGGCCGGTACTTTCCATCGGGCATCCTTTCGCATCGCTCCCACGTCCCTGGAATCCAATCCAGGGCACAAAAGCCTCGACCGAAATTATCGGGAAGATCAGGGCTCGGACGCTCCGCGAAAAACGAAACGAGGGACGTGGATTTGACCGATGGATTTAATCATCCTTTTCTAAACGGCCTCATTGCCGATCTCCACGATCCAATGTCCGAAACCGCTACGTACCAATTGCTAGAGCCGATCCGGAACGCCGAGAGTCGATTCCTGATAGATCGGAGAGACGGTGTCAGGGATCTTCGTTCTCTCGATTCTTCGGAACCACGTAGGTTTAATAAAATATCGCTCTTTCATGGGGGAAAGATCGATATTTGCGTCTTTGTTTGGAATACATGGTACACGGAAGGGCTTTGCCGGTATATTTAATGAATACACATATGTACGTCCGGACGTATGTGCACCACGGAAAATTGAATTTTAAATCTTTGAAATTATGGATGCCATCATCCGTACGACAATTACCTCTAATACGAAGCCTTCTACCGCGAACGATCGCAAGGGTGAAAAGCCAAATCTCGATTCGATCTCGTAAGAAGGATACGTAAACCATGGAAATGCAACGATCCCCCGTTCCACTCTCCCGCAGCAAAGTCCCTCGAATCGGATTAAAGAGGCAAGAGAAACGAGCTTTTTACTCGCGTTATTTCTATTCCTCCAAAATGCGGATCGTCCAATAACACTTTTCCGATCGGTTACTTTACGGCACCATAGGGACCATTCGTATTCGGCCGCGAAGAATAAAAGCATCGCGCCATAGATCTTGCGTTAATGTACGGGGCGGCGATCGAAACGGAGGGGACATAGAAACCAGGAAGGAAGAACAGGCCGCGGTTGTACGGTACGCAGAATTACAAGCGCAGTGCAGCCGCGCGTCGATATAATTCATGGGTATCGATCGAGAGCATCGGAAGCGGCTCCTCTCCGACAATCCTCTTACCGGCACGACACGGGATACCGCATCAAGTATAAACGCGTAGCTCGCCCGGCGGCTATTTCACGGCCGTCCAAAGTCGAGAAGGAAAGACACCGACCGATTCGTTCAACCTGTTGCAAGAGCCATTAACATCAACCCTACGCCGTCCTCCATCGATTCGCCCGCCGTGCGCCGGTGAGCTTATCATGGGTGTGGCGACTGACCCTCCAGAGCCAGAGGGGGGAGAGAAGGAGGGAGGGTTTGTTTGTCCGTTTGATTCTCTCCCTCGACCGCTGCTCCTTTAGCCCAGGACCCACTGTTTTAACGCTAAACCTACCGGTCGCTGCACAGATACGTGTGGGCCTACCGAATGTATCCTCAAAGGGGAAGAGGCCGAGGAAGGACGTCGATGGATCCTTGCATCGATCCATACGCCGCGATAAAATCATGGAAAATCCCCAAAAGTAGCCCGCCTCAAAGTTGCGCGGTTTTTCAAAGAGACGGATACCCGAGCGGTCCGGTAGATTGACACCGTAAACGCTCGCGGCGATCTACAGCGTCAATGTAACCCGCTAAATTCTCCATCGATGGTACGGGAGATTTAAAGGCGCAAGTTCCGCGTGGAAGCGCAAGCCTCTATCCTCCACACCTCCGCATCTCCCAAAAGAGGCTGGGGACATCAAAGTTCGGGCTTCGCCTTCGCGACAGTGGGAGTCCTCTTGCCTACCGCGTCGCCTACGCGCTGTCCGGCCCTCACCTCTCCCGCCTCGGAGAAAGACGGGATAATGATCGCAATGCCGCCGATAATAATAATGATGATCGTAATAATAATAATAAGAGAGGCACCCCTGGGGGCTCGGTGGTATAGGCGGCGACCTATTACGCGAAACACGACACCGGCGCCGGTCCGAGCCGGGGACCACTTGCGAAGCGGGGCGAGTGGCGAGGGGCGAGGGGCGAGCGGCGAGGGGCGCAAACGGCGGTCGGTGGCGCAGGGCGAGGGGCGGGGGGCGAGGAGGATCGAGCCGGTCCGTGGCTCGGAGCCGCGGAGGGAAACGGGGCATCGAGTGCGGGGATAGCGAAGGCGGGAGGGCGAGGAGGGCCGCCGCCACCGGTGGCGAAACAGAACGGGGCAAAAAGAAGGGGTTGAGAGGGATGGGAGGGAGGGGGCGGGGGTGAGGGGTTGGAACGAGGCGACCGGCCGGGGAAGGCTGGGGAAGCGAGACGGAAGGATGAAAGAGGCGGTGCGGCAGCGACGCGCGCGAGACTGGAGCGGAAGAGGGAGAGCGAGAGGAAGAGATCGAAAACGAGGGAGAAATAGGGTATGAGATGCGGGGGCGGGGTGGAAAAAGGTACGAGTAAATAAAATATGAACGTTAAATAAGAAATATGCGTGTACGTAAGGGTGAGGAAGATCGCGCAGCATTGGCACGTATGAGACGGGAGAGAAGGCTCGAAAGAGTACGATTAAACGAATAAACGTATATAAATGATGTACCTTACGTACCAAAGAGCATACAAATATTACGTATATCGGTTGTAGAGGAAACGTTAAACAAGGCCAGGCCGCGGAGCCGAGCAGAAATTTCTGACTCTGGATGCGAGTGTCGGCGGCGCTCTCTGCGGTGCGCGAAACTTCCCCGCGACGTACACAGAGAAGCGCGATAGGCGAAAGGCGAAAGGCCAGAGGGTGGGCGAGGGCGATGGGAGGAGTGGGGAGGGAGGAGGGAGGAGGGAAGAGGGAGGAGGGAGGAGCGGCGTCGAGTAGCTGCGGAGCGGGTGCACGACGCTGGGAGCGGGCGGACGAGGACGAGCGGGAAGAGGAGGACCGAGAATGGAATCGTAACCCGACTCTGGACGAGAGCCAGCCAGACTCCACGGTGTGCGAACCTCGCGACTCGGTAAGGAGGGACGGGGAGGGGCGCGGACAGGGCGCCACGCACTCCGAGGTGGAAGGAGGGGACGATGGCCCACGCCGTAACGAACGAAGTGGGCCGATTTCCGTGGGTATCGAGAGATTGGCGAGCCCAAAGGAGAGCGCGTTCCGGCCCGTAGCCAGAAATTATACCGTCGGCGACACCGATTCGAGCGATCCCAGCGAAATCGGCTACCGTCACGCGCGTTTGCACGACATACGATACTTCGTTCTCCAGACTCGCGAACCTCTGTACGAGACTCCGTTTCGATCGAGTTTCGACACTGACCGTTAACGTTCAAACCACCGTTCGCTATTTCGGCCTATCCAAATACACCGTAGACGTCTTTGAGATAAAAGAGCAACGAGGAAGAGCGAGCGAATTCGTTTAATCGTATAGAACGCTCGATTAAGCGATGTAAATTATAAAAAAATATTGTCGATTATAGCGAGGAATCGCGGACCGCTGCCCTTTGGCTATAATACTTCGATATTTTCGCGTTCGGATCCTTTCGGTCTCGAATCTAGCGTTTCGCGAGATGCTCCAATTTTCTATCAAGGAAGTAGGATACAAACGCGCGTGCACGCATTAAGGTTCTCCTGGAAACGGTCGTTAGCTCGGCACCGTCCCTTTTTCTCCGCGCAAAGCATTTTTCTAGAGCTCGCGGTGTAAAGTCATCCCTTAATATTCGGACTTTATTTGCCGCAAGTAAGCGCGACAAAATATTCGCGCCTTCGTCCAATCGTCGAGCCCTCGGTCCGTAACTCGAGCCCTCGATAATGTCCGCTCGATCGATGCGCAAGATCGAGAAAAAGATCGTGGGCGATCGTTGGCGCGAGGCAAGAGTGCCGCAACTCGGTAGACACGCTCGTAGTGGAACGATGCAAATTTAAGGAAGGAGGAAGCGATACGCGATAGTACGACAGTCGAACGTTCGATGCTACGCCGACCTTAAAGCCTAATGGTTTTACGGTACGTCAAAGCTCGAGCGGCAGGGCGGAGGGCGGAGGGCGGCAGGGCGACAGGGAGGCAGGGCGGTAGTCCAGGAGCAGCGGGAGGAGGGGGGACGGCTACGGAGAATCGAGGTTGCCCGTGGGAGGTTTGCGCTCTGACGGGGCCATTACACCCTTGATTTCATTACGGCCGCCTCGCTAGTCGACTGCAATCTCTCCTTCTGTCATACTCACACCCCTGCTCCCTCCACCTCTCTCCCTTTCCTTCTCTCCGCCACGCAGAGATTTCTCTCCGTCGCTTTTTCGCCCACCGACCACCTCCCCTCCCATAGCCGATGTCGTCTTTCCTTCGGCCGCTGCACCATCCCATCGTATCGAATCTCCTTAATCGTTTGATTGCCGACCGTCTAAGATCGGTGATTTTCGGCGAGTCCTCGAGATCCGTAGCCGTGCCCTTCGAGGTGCAAATTGGAACGAGCAAGTTTTTGCGGCACGAGTGTTGACCGTCGCTCTGCCGCTGAACTTTCCGAGGGCCTACGGCTTAATTGTAAACCCAGGGCAAACTGGAATCCCCGTGGATCGAGTGTCGCGATACCAGTGTCGAGCGATCGGAAATTGGATGGTCCTACGCGCTGAACCTGGCCGGGGGAGAGCAGAGATCTGCCTCCAGCCGCGCAGATTGAAATCATAGGCCCCCCTCTCCTCGCCCACCCGCCTGTCGAGGCAAAGCGTCAAGGTAATCCATCGAGATTCGCCGATATTTATCTTGTCGAGCTTACGGGAACTTGGCATTTGGGATACGCGCAGCCCGGCTACCGGGATATCGGTCCTAACGGCACACCGGTAATTTGCGCGAACATTATAGCTCTAGCTAGAGCAAACTTTGGGAGGGATAAACTCGGTGTACATCGCCCCTCAACGGTCTCGGAGTGCTCGATCAAATTTTATAAGGGTCGAAGAGAAGGAACGAAATCCTTCGGGGCTTTTGAGGGAATCGAGGTTACTTTTCGTATCTGCCGCACTAATGGCGAGACGAATCGTAAGAGGTATGCGCGATAATGCGTTTTAAAACGCGTCCACAATCGTGGATGCGCGATACACGATCTACTCGTGACCATTGTTTAACGCGATACCATCGAATATCATCGCGCAAAGTTAGCGAGAGATATTGATCCGCTACGCTTCGTAAATTCAAGGGGAAACGATGGTCGATTCGAGGGGCAACGGGCGGATTAAACGTTGCTTCAAAGTTACCGTGCGTTCCGGGGAATGGATCGCGCGACGCGAGGCGCCGGAATATTTGCAACTCCGTTCCAATCTTAATCGCGTGCTCCTACGGCCGATCCTCGGGCCGTTTCGTTTTATTCGAGAGGCGGGCGAAGAAAGATCCGAGGGGAGGCGGGTTCGATCGCGAGGAGATAACGGGTTCGGTCCCGGGGCCGTAGCTCCCCCTTTGTTCGATTCAACGATTGACCCTCAACCCTCGCAGACACCCTTACCCCACGCTGTCTCCTCTGCGGTTGCCAGTTTGCGGCTGACCGCAAACACCTGAAACGCCTCGTCACGAGACCGATTATCTTCCCGATTCCCATTTCGTTTATGACGGACGGATATCCAGCCTCTAATCGACGCGGAACAGCGCGCCCTTTTTGCGCGATACCCTGCCGCTCACCCGGATATCGGCTATCGATCTACCAGAATTCCATACCGGTCCCGCTTCCAGAAGCCGTTCCTAAACCTCGCATTCGGAGTAAGCCGACTCTAGCGCGCTTGGCCGGCAAAAAAATAACCGCGTCTATATCGATTGCTCGTAACAGCGTACAGCGGTATACATTAGTGGAGCGACCAAGGTATAGGACGTTGGTTAGCTCGTACGATCGTAACAACCATCGGCGAACCGTTTATGAGAGGATAAAAAATAGTATTGCGCGCGAATAGCGCTAAAGCATTATATTTTAGTTTGGAGTAGTTTTTATAGAGCGGCAGGTACCGCGAATCATCGATGTGAGTCGCGATAAGCCGGCGAAAACGACGTTATCCTCGCTCTCGCGTCAGCATCCAAAGAAGAATACTTTCGACGTGGGGAACGTCGGCGAGGATCGATGAAAAATTCCGGATGCAGATTTCCCCGAAACGAGCTCTTAGCGACGTCTTCGGCAGCAGCCCGTGGTAGGACGATAGAGCGACGCTCCTTCGGAGCATCCATCAATCCGGGGAATCAGAGTTATTCAGGACCGGTCCGAAAGTGGCTCTCGATTGATAATCCAACGGGCCGGCTCGATTCCAGAGCGACTCGGTGGGTAGGTAGGAAGAAGGATGGAAGGAGGAAGGGAAAGAGAGCGAGAAGTGGGTGGGCAACCGGACGGCTGCGGGGGCAAGGCCGACGACGACGAGGATGACGACGACGACGACGACGACGACGACGACGACGACGACGACGACGAGAAGAAGGAGGAGGAGGAGGAGGAGGAGGAGGAGGAGGAGGAGGAGGAGGCGGATGGTTCACCGGTGATCGAACAGGGAGGGTCGAAGGTTCCGTGCGGACGGCCAAACGGAGGGGCCGGGGATGTCGAAATAGGGCCAGGGGGAGCTCCCCTCCCGGTAATGTGATTGCTCACCCGTTTCACCTCGTCTCGGCCCGGTCGGGACCACTCGGCGGCTCTCCGCCTTCCCCTCGGCCCAGCCTCCTAAACCCGTTCCCCTGTCAGCGTCCTTCTCCATCCGGGAAGATTTCCTCGGAGCCCTGAAAAGGACAGGATTTTCTCTTGACCGGCGGAATATAATTCTTGGACCGCCGTCGAGAAAGTGGCCGGGCATGCGACCACGTTCCATTACGTCTTTGCTCACGGCCGAATCACCGGGAAGGACATAGCTGGAGGCACGAGTGGACAACAAGTGGTCATCCGGAATTTCCAAGGCGCGCTTTGGTCGACGTTTATCTCGATTGATTTTCACGGCTCGAGGACGAAAGAATGCGGAGTAACGGCGGTGGCTCGGAGGATGGAAAATTTGAGCCGTACTCTCGAAATATAGGACTCCGTCCCAATTTTTTTCTCGATGAATTTATCTCGATCGTCGGGTACGCTTTATTCTCGCGTATCTTTCGTTCGGCACGATGTTGATTTTCCTGCGAGCGTTGAAGCGTACGGTATACGAGCCTCGCCGTTGGTGTTAGAACCGAATATAGCGCCAAACCTTTATCGATGATACAAATCGCGTGATCGATAATCCCAAGGATTTGATCGTTGTTTACTACCATTTTCAGAACTACCACAGCCGTCTTTCCCGCGTACGTGCATCGATCGTCGAACAGCGATCGGAAGATCGCGTGGTCGAAGACGCCGATCTTAGCGCAGGTTACGTGCACGCGATCGAAATCTCTCGTCCACGGTGGCGACGTATTCGCGGAGGTTAATTCGAAAAAATCGAACGGAAATCTGAACGCGACGTTAAGAATAAGTACACGCGCTGCTTCCTTCCGGCTCGTTGTCCTTCCCATCCGGTAGGATTTCCTCCACGTTCCGCGAGCCAGCACAATTTTCTGCGGCCGTCCAACGGATGTGGCAACCGCGCTCGATATTTGAAACCGCCGGCAGAACTTCCAACGGTCGATGACCAGAGCGAACAACAAGTGGCTCACCGAATATCGATGCCCTTTGGCTTCGATTTCAGGAGTTTTCGGCTACCGGAAGGCAGTCGAGGTAGGATTCCTCGCCGTAGAACGCGTTCGACTCTCGCGAAACCGATCGAAATCGCCGATCGACCGACTCGTTTCAACCACCTTCGGTACGCTCGCATTTCGTCACGAATCTCGATCGAGGATTTCGACGGTTGGAAAGCTCAAAGAGTATTCGAGGTACGAGGAAACGAAGCACCGGGCTTTGTAGCATCCCGCTACCCGGCTTCCGGGTCGTGATCCTTCGGATTAAAAGGCTTGTCGGCGACCACCGGGCATTAACGGGTGCGGACGACCAAGATCGACGAGGAACCAGACGTAGTCTCGTTCGCGGAACGCATTCCCAAATTACGGGCGCGAGTCGCGATAACGCAAAACCTTGGGGCATTTCGAATCCGCGGGCCGTCGAAACGCGTACTCGTAGAAAAAGGAAACGATGTCTCGCCTCGAGTGCTCTCGCTCGATGCTCCGAGCCTGCCGGTCGGTGATCCTCGTCGACGAGCAGAGCGTCCGCTATGGAAAAATACGCGAGCCCAGGAAGGTTTCGGTACGATCGGAGCTACGTCGCGGGTGCGCGTTAACGAACTCCGAAGGGGCAAAACCGTGGCGCGGCACGTAGTTCGTAATCAACGTTTACGCGAATGATTCGCGGCGGGCGAGAGGGAGGGCCGGGGCCGGGGCCGGGGCCGAGGCTGGGGCCAACGTCGGCACGGGGCTAAACCATAAGGGATGGACGCGGAACACATCCCTCTTCCGCGTGAAAGCACATACACCATGATGGTGCGCGGCGCGGTTCGAAAGTGCGAGCAGGCATCGGCCCGCGGCGCGACGCATCGATCCCACTTTCCATCTCTCACCCTCCGCGCCGTCATATCCTCTCTCCGCCTCCGCTTCCGCCCCCAGCCCCCTCCGGCCCCCTACAGCAACCCCCGTACCCGCCACCTCGCCGCCGGTCTCCGCGGCCCCCTGGCTCTTCACCCGCTCTCGCACCGACCATTTATACCACTCCACCCCCGGTCGTAACGTACGACGGCTAACCATGATACAGATACCTGAAATCCACTTCCACCGTCCTGCAGAAACGGTGCCCGTCCGTGGGCGTGGGCGCGCACCCACGTGCGTACGGCTTCGCTCCCTCGTCTCCCTCTCGACCCTCCTCCTATGCCCCCGCGCTCGGCCCCGTCCCCGTCCCCGTCCCCGCCAAAAGCCCCCTGGCCCCTGCCGACGATCCGTGTGTACCTGCCGCTGCAACACGGCCCGCCATCATTTTAATGAAGATGTAATTACGCCCGTTTCGGCGCCGGAATCAGCAATGCGCCCACCGTTGCGACACATCGAGTCGCATTATTGGCTGCCTTATTAACCGGCCGACGTCTACCGCGCTCGACGCTTTGCCTACCGGCATATTACGTATTTTTACCTCTTCTACGTCTAATATGACCCGATACGGCGGTTCTTTCCCGTCGATGCTCCGCCATGATCGCGGATCGATGTACCTTTGGTTTGGTCGTTTTGTCGCTGGATATGGGCGATGCGCTTTTAACGAACTCTTCCGATCGTTTGCCGTGGCGTTTGCGGAGTTACTTGCGTATTGGCTGTAAATTATTTGAATCTCGAGATCCTCGGTTAGAGCTAAGACCGAGCGATGAATCGCGGTGAAACGAGAGTAACGCGATGCGGGCGAGAATGGTACTTTGGAGAATCATGACCGATAACGCTGATACGTACGGACCGCGGAAAGAGAAAATGTCGCGGTACTAAAACCGACGATCGACGTACGAAAGATTCGGCAAAAACGGGGGGACGATATAAACGGCTGAAAAGCTCGTGGAGAATATTTGAGAATGACCAAATGCGAACGATTCTCGCGGAAACACAAAAGTCGAATCATCGATGCGTTTGGTGCGACAGACGTGTGTCATCATCGGGATGAAGATGTAATTACGGATTTTGGCATCAGAATCAGCATTGTGCCCTCGGTGCGACATATCAGTCGCATTATTGGCTGCTTTATTAAACGGTGCCGTGCACATGTCGGCTGTCAGTCGTGTCCCCGCCTACGCTAGAAACTAGATACGAACGAACCAAGGATCGCCCGAAAAGTACAAACGTACTTTATCCTAACGGATAAAATATGCGCTTTTTTCCGTACAGTTTCGGTTCATCGTAAATTTGCGGTTTTTAAAGAACGGCAACTCGTATAGCCGGGAATCACGGACAAACCACGTATCGCTGATAAAGAGCAAATCGGCAAAATTTGGCATCAACGTCGAGAGTTTATTCTCGATCGCGCGTAGAGGAACATTATAGCCGACCTTATTAACCATCGGTATGCGCCAACAGCGTTCATCGTAATCGTCCTCGATGCTTCAACACGGGTCGGAACCCCACCGTCTAACGTAAAAGAAATTTGATGCACATTCCAACGTCCGACTGGTACATCGATTTAGTGCAGAAATTAACATATTAATGGGTACTTTCAAAAGTGTTACGCAATATTCAAAAGTTCTCCCAGCGGTATAAGAAATTTTTAATCGGCCCGATTCCTATTACGTCTATTTTCTCGTCGCTCTAATAATTTTTTCAAGGTACCGGTAGAGTCCTTTGATCGTAACCAATTATCCGCCGATAGCACGCGATGTATTTGGATCTTTTGATATAAAGAATAGCCGCCCCATGTACGGATAATGTAACAGTTATCCCGTGAATGCTTTCGATACCCGGGAATGACCGGGAGGAAACCCTTATATTAATTAGAGCAGTTAAGGGCAACTATCCCCTCACGGTGGTTAATGTGCTTTGCCTGATTCGCCCCCTAACGGGATTACCGAACGCGCGCGCACGCGGCTGCTCGAGGTTTTGGCGTTGCTATGCAATCCCTCCGACACCATGGCGCACCTATGTACGTGTATACAGATCGTCTATGGGTTTACACCGCTCGATTGGCTTTTGGTCCTTGATATTGGTACCAGATTACGCGCACCGCCCGACACGGGAATGCCGAGTTTGATTTAAAAGCATAACTCTGAGCATCACTTTTGATCATCGGACGTAAAAGCACAAATTAATAGTTCCTACCAACGGATAAGCGCGCGAAAGAAGTGTCGCACCCTATCTACGCTATGATGCACGCAGCTCTATAATATTATCTTGAACATAGTGGTACATCTACGGGCCATGTTTACAACGAAGATTTGACATTTGGACTTCCGATCCAATGCCACTCGGATCGCGAATGACGATGTTTGCACTTCGCGTAACCCCGATGCCCGATGCGACGCGCCGCTAATAATGTACTTTGTACTTGACCATGTACTAATGCCACGTGATATTTGCGGCAGAAAATTGCAGCTTCGCCAAATGTCCTCCTTTTACTTTGCAGCATCCATTGTCGTTCCAAATCACTTTTTGCGAATGCATTACACGGTCCTCCGTACGTGCTATCCCGTACATAGCAAAAATGTTATTATGCTAAAAAACGAGCACGCGGCTGTTTGGCAGCATATCGCGCACTCTCGTAATTATTGTTTCGGTACAAATCGTGCATCGTCATATTAATATCTTCATAAAATACGGGAGAAAGAGGCGCGGATAAATGAGAAAAAATGAGCAATTTTGAACGATGCGGTGGAGATTGGAATTAACGATTAAAAAAAAAATAGAGCCTGGACGAGCGCATATTTTTTAAACGACTAATCTGTCTGCAGCGGCAGGCATAGGTAACTCACCGGCTGCCAGCAGTTTTTTTACAAATAAAATCCCATGGTCGCATTATCGGTTTTCCACGAAACTTGCATTCCGTAAATAGATACCGGACGCATTATTGGTCCTCTCAACGGTACGGCCTATTAACGACACTTTCGGTCCCCAGAGTACTGTCAATTACCGACTAGACCAACAAGCGAGTTGGCTCAAAAATTGACCGTGCAACCTGCATCGACCAAAAGTTTCATCAAAACCCACCAATCGCTCGAATTGGCGCACTTTACCACGTTAACCGCCGAGCCGATTATGTTGTTTTTCCCTTTACTTTGCAATGCAATATCGACCAAATTGACCGATGAAATGGTAATAAACGTAATATGGACCCGTGAAAAACACGAGTCGTGAACGGTCTTCGCGCAGTGTCGATACGCGTTTCCAGAATTAGCTCGATTTGCTAATACATTTCGTGGTCCATAACGATCAAACGAATATTCATAGGCATTCGTTCGATCGCAAAACGATAATCGGCTTTTAGAATTTTCTTGCATCGAAGTATCCAATTTCCATGATCGCGATAGTCCATCCGATATTACAAACTACTCACATTTTACATCGTCCGTTCTCGATAATCTACAAAGTTATCGAGTAACCATGGCTACTCCGCCATCGAAAGGTTTGTTGAAGACTCGATTTTGAGCATCTACGCGGAAAGTTTACCATCGGTTATCGACGTTTAACGCATTAAACTTTAAATACGAATAAGCAGAAATTCGAGTTATCGAATAACCGCGGCTAATCCTGCACCATACGATTCCTCGATCCCCCGCTTTTTGCCGATGCGCGCGAAAGACGTATCGACGAGCGGAATTGAAAGTTCGATATTAAAGCAAAGGATCGCGCGACTCGCGTTTGAACTCGGCGACGCCCCGGTAGAACTTTTAATAGAAAACAGCTCCCATTACTCTCTGGAGATTTCATCCCTCATATCTGGACCCAAGGGGTGGAACGCCGTACGGAAGAGTGACCCCGGTGCCGAGAACTACCCTATCCAGTTCGGGGATGCTGCGTGGTCCAGCATCCGCTACACAGCTGTATCTTGATCTAGCACCGAAGGTCGGAAGGTCGTCAACGAACTTTTGCGGACGGTTATGCGGACCGCTCTTTTTTATCGCCTCTAGAAGACGCCCAACCTCTCCGTTTTTCCTCCACGCGCTCTCTTCGAAATTTGCTCGATACGCCTTAACCTTCCTGCTACGCTGATCTTCAACACAGGCTGTTAACATTATTAAACGCGCGATGGTCCGTTTTAAGATGACGCTTTCAATATCTAATCTACGATGCATTATTCGTATCGTACGCAGAACTTTTCACGGTAATAACGGTAATTTTAGTCGAGACACGCTGACTCGAAATGAATCCTTTAGTATTAATTCTAGTACCTACTATATAAAAAATTCACAATCGGCGGTGCACCGAATCGTCGTAGATTTTAATTTCGTACGGCAATCAACTTGGTATAACCGGAATCGGCCGTGTATTCCACATTTTCCTCGTTACGTTAGGCGAAGACGCTAAAAACAAAGCTCGTGGAGTTTGAGGGAAAAATTTAGCCGCAGCAGTCATGGGATGGATCTTACCTTCGAGGAAACCCTTTGAATTTTGAATGCTAACCGGGACTCGGAAGGTCGCTCCTACGAGTGGTATCGACATCCATGGCTTCCCGTCACTCCATACTTCGATCCTTTATCAGCTCCGATCCATGACAAACTCGTTCCACCGACCTTCGTCACTCTGCGTCGTCTCTCCTCCCTTTCTCTTCCCCGCGTTCGAGTCCTTCTCTTCTGCTTCCTCCTCTTTTCCATCTCGACTCTCCGAGTGGGGTAATCCCCAAGTGCCTTATGTCCTTCCACGTCAACGATTATTTATCCAGGTAATTGTGGCACGTTCCACCGACGTCCTAGATCCACGGAGATATGAAGCTCATTTTGACGGTGTCACAGACCGGAATTTTCAAGCGCGTTCAACCGCGTTGCTTAATTATTAAATACATCGGTGGTTAATGAATCTTGCCCCTATTAAGCAGGGAAGACAAGCATTGGCCGTGTTTTCGTTGATATTTTTCCCGTCTACGCGGTATGGCACCTACGGCTTCCACGAAATGAATTAACGGACTATTGAGAATAGACAAGTCGAGAAGCCGCGATGTTTTGCCATGCCGGATGACGGCAGGTTATTGCGTATTAAAAACATTATTATGGATACTCTAAGAGCAGGTTACGGCATTGACAAGTCCCGATGTTTAGATGCGTGCAAAGATCTCGACATTCGGGCGTATGTATTAATTATATCACATATGTGCATGGTACTTCTGTTATATATACCCAAAATACTATCGTATCTTCGATATGCGAGCTATCGAGTAAAATATTAGTATATATCGTTGCGCTGTGGAAATAATACCTTCCGTCGTTTTGTATTACAAGAGTTGCAAAGTCGGTAAACGCGACATTCGCCGAAATTCCCATGTACATCTCTAGGACACTATCGCACAATTCCACGATAACATTGCCTACGATTACATCGAGCGGGTCTGAAAATAGCACCTCCTTCGTTTCGACTGTCGGGCAGCATGCTAGAAATTAATTAGCAGCAAAACACGCCCCACGTCGCTGAGTAATTGGTAGCGCGACGGCGCGTTTGGCGAGGCATAAACTGCGGAAGGGATGCCTCGGGGGGCGGTGGCCGTGTGTAGCAACGAGGGGGACAAAAATAAAGGGGCTGAGCGATAGGAAAAAAAAATCGATGTAATCTTCCATTTGCTAATAATAGAAGCTTAGCACTGTTCATTCATCTGCGATACCCGCTTGTCTACGCGGCCTCTTACCCCATCGACTAACGACACCTCGCATTTCGACCATTCCGAGAAGTTCCTAGAAAGAATACGCGCTACGAGTTCATCGTTCCGTCGATCGTGTTACATGGAATCGACGAAGAGGGACCTGAAATTTGGGAAAAGCATTTCATGCGCATCGCGATACTTTAATGAATATCGGACGTTCGAGCGTATAAATCCTATTTTTCTTGTCGCCATGACGTGCAACATTCGTATTTAAAATTCGGACGAAACCCGAATATTTAGGAAATTCCTAAGTCAATGTTGTATTAATGCGACAGTAAGGAATTTGGTTAATATTACTTGTAGATAAATATTATATACCTATTTCGATGATACGATAAATATTGTGAAGTAATACGATAAAAGAATTTATAGCCTCGGCTAACATTGAGTATACGTATACCATTAAACGTACGCTACAATAAAAGTTGCATAGAGAAATTAATCGAGTTTTCACCAAACACGGAAATTCCATAACACTCGTCAGCGTTGGTGTAAATGTCCTTAGACGTTTCGACGGTATTCCAACGTGGGACCTGCGGTTGAAAATCGTCGAGTCCGGAAGATTTCGTTAGGAGGCATCGCGAAGAAGAAGTCGTTAATCGGGAAATACCTTCTATCGCGCAGTGGTATGCGAGCGGTGTACCGGCATTCGGAAGTCCCTTGCGTGCAACGGCTTATCAGCTTTCAAACGACTCCGATAACCGTTAATGGAATCTTTGTCATTCTCGGAGTTGCGTCGAGAGCATTAAGGGGCCTGCCTATGCGGGTGGTCAGGAACTCCGGTATCCATACGGAGAACATTTAATGGTCGTCGTAGCTCACCGGTAACGTGGCGTTCGCATCTTTAAAAGCTCGATCGTACGTCTTGTTCCCGAAATTAGTATCGTTTTCGGACGCAGCAGGTCCCCCACATCGATAATGGAATTCTGCGCGAGAGCCGTTTCGCAATGTCAAAGGAGACGAGTCGATTTCCGCAAATCTCCCATTCGCTTTTCGCGACAACTTACAAATATGCTTTCTCCGGAAAGCATTGTTCTCGTTATTATCGCTTTGGTAGTCGTAGCGTTAACGAGAAATAGCGAACCACGCGGAGTTAAACATCGGATTAGCTCGACAGGCCACTCGTCTATTGAACTTTATGCTTACACAAAAATGCTCCTCATCGTCTGGTATAAATCGATAATATCCGTGTAACAGAATGTACCGTACAAGAACATCCGAAATTTTTGCGTGATCGTTCGAGCACCAAAAGAGCAATACGACAAGGACTCGTCGTACTAACGAATTTGGGCTTTTCATACGTAATTCACCTATCCTACAATGCAATTACGCTTTATTCGTACAAAACGAGTTTTTTTACCCGAAGGCATTACCGAAAAGGCACCTGCCCTTCCGTCATTTCGATACACCGAAAGGTACCCCCCATCTCGAAGGGACGTTTAACTCGACGACGCTTACCAGCGGTGTTTTGAAGTTTCGGGCATAATTCTCCAAGGCGACCCTCCTTTGCATAATCCAACTTTATGCCGTCAGAAATTCGATAGCGTCGATCTCATCCGCGATTAGACGCCCCACCGACGTCTTCGAGTCGCTCGTAACGCTACCATCTCCGATCCTCGCGTCCTCTCCATATACCGAGCCAGACATGGATCTACAAATGGACCTACTGCGGCCAGACCCTTTTTTTTAAGCGTCCTTCTCTAGCGTACTTTCGCATTTCGAAGAAATAAAACGCAGACCTGCGCGATCACCTTGGCATTCGTGCGTCTATACCGCAGAAGCGTTCGGCACTTTCCCGGCAAATATATATTTCTCCAAACCAACGCAGAATAGCTCGGCTGTGCTGATTATCGATTTCAAGAAAGTCGCACAGTTTCCTTCATTTTTGGCGTGAACTTCTAAGGGCGCTTATCCCGGACTGTACTATTTTAAGATAAATTCCTCGGCATCGAATTTACGATGCATTCTAAGCACACCAATTCGTGCCTTCGAGAAGGAGCTTTATCCTAGACACATGGACATTCGCCTAGCCTCAAAAGTTTCCGAAACGTCAGAGAGAGACGAGTGCTCGCGAGACGAAGATAGATGGATTCCCTTCCTCGTTTGGCTATGCATATCGGTGAGGAAAGTCGGGCTCTCCTCCAAAGCAGATCCTCGGAACGTACGAATCCGTCCCGAAAAAGGGCTTAATCCTTAGCATTCCGCGCGACAGGTCGAGTCCGCCGGCGGGTAGAAGATAGCCGTAACGATAACAGGATTCCGAGTGTACGAGGAAGGAGGCCACGGCAGGAGGACCAGTCTTTCTCGAACCTACCGGACCGGACGGGTATCCCCGAAGTGATCCGGCGCGGGGAGAGGCGCGGGCAGTGGCCGACAAGGGGCTTTTCTGGCGGTTCCTCTGGAGGGGGGCGGGAGGGGATTCTTTAATTCGCGAACCGGCGGATTCGCAGGCCGATTCCCAAATGGTTCGTTTGCATCGCGGCTACCTCCTCGGTGGTATTTAACCGAACGAGCGGAGATCGCGGCTACGATATTTCCCGGCGCCGTTGCGTGGAGCGAGATAGGGGAAAGAGAGAGAGAGAGAGAGAGAAGGAGAAGGTGGACTGCCGAGCGAAGGAGGGAGGAGGAAGGAGAGAGAAAGGTAGAGAGAGAATTTCGAACGAGAGGCCTTCAGCCAAGCGCGAATTAATTCAACGCACAGCTTACCGCCCGTCTCTCCTACTCTGCCCCCGCGCCCTCCTGCCTCGGCTCTACCCACCGGCCCATCCGTCTCTACCCCCCCCCCTCCCTCTCTCTCTCTCTCTCGCTCTGTCTATCTCTCCCCTTCCTGCCGCCCTGGCTCTTTCCTCGTAAATTTGCCCTCGCTACACGAAGGGCTTCGTGGAGAAAAAAAGGGAAGGAGAGGTACGGCCCGGGAGAGAGAGAGAGCGAGAGGAAAGAGGATCGACGCCGAGGGAGCGGTGGCATCGCGGGGAATGATACAAAAAAAAAGGAAGAAAGGGACAAGATAGAGGAGTCGAGGAACGGCGAAGGCGAGATACGGACGTCGCGTGGGTACGGAGTAGCGAGGGAGGGGCAAAGCGGCCGGGGAAGAGAGGGAAGGGGAGGGGCGAGGTAGGATAGAGTTCGAGGGAGATAGCGTGTACCAGGAAGAGACGGAGGAGAGAACGGTATCGTCGAGCGCAGATGCCTTCTTGCGAAAAACTTTTTCCGAAGAGGTTGTCGTTGAATGTATATAAAAAAAAGAGAGAAAGAGAGAGAAAGCGAGACGAGATAGATCGCGCTTCCACGGATCAAGAACCGTCGTTGGCGCATCGATCGACAACGATTTTCCTCTCGAAGCTCCGAGGAACATTTTTCCACCTCGTGGAGGAAATTCGTAATATCGTAGAAGCTCCGACGATTCGGAAAAAGCAGGAGCGTAGGGAGATACGAGAGCGTGCAGCGGCAGGGAAGAATGGTCCCATTGCGTGCAGAAGGCTCGCCTACCGTTCTCGGTCGGGAAACGTTTGTTACCGTAGGCGTAAAGTGGGCGGCCGAAGGACGATCATCGAACATATTCCTGCAGAAGGTCGCCGGATTTTTCTCTCGAGGATCGCGAAGCCCACGGGGAATAAACAAATTTCTCTCTAATTCTTTGTCGAAGGTCAGTGTTAAAATCATCGATTCGAAAACAAAGCGAAACTCTGCTTGCGGAGAAATTACATTCGAAGGAAAAAGTAAGGGAAGCTAAACTAACGAAGATGTACTTTAACCCGCGGTTCCCTGAGTTACGATGGAAGCGAAGTAACGTAGGCCAACGTCGGATTGGATGAAAATTCGCCATTGAGAAAATATACGGATCGATCATCGACCATCGATTCACGCTCGAGTTACCCAATATTTTCAGGAAGGTAGCGCGCGTACCGGTGCGCGAGGGTGGTTTTAATCGACTGGTCGACGGGCCTCTATTTCGCTATCGCCGTGGAAAAGGCGTCGAATAAGAGAAACGACGTGCTAATCGGTTCGTTTACGGCCACGTGCCCGCCCACCGACCAGCGGTGACGTTCGATTTGCATCGGTCATTTAACGGGTGTACTTTTATATATACATACATACATACATATATATATATATATATATATATATATATATCGGCGGCGCGGCGAGCACAATTCCTACGTCTCGCCCTTTAGCCCTCGACCTCCAACCCACCCCTCCCGCCCCTTCTCACTCTCTCACCACGCCATGCCCCAGAGCTCTCCTCGCCCGTATTCTTCTCACCCGAGCCTCCTCTTACTTCCTCCCTGTTCCCACCATCTCTCGCCACCTCTCGCCACCCGATTCACCCCCTGGGCGCTCCGTCTCGCTCCCTTCCTGCGCAGCCCCGTGCTCGAGAAAGCATTTCCACCCTCCTGCCGCCGAGAGTAAAGTGAGTTGGCCCGGAGTACCAAGGACGACGATGTCGGATGGTGGGGGCCAGAGGGCAGGGGCGAACCACCCCTACCTTAACAAGCAACAAGGGTGGAGAATTAATGAGAGAGGGCGCTCGGGCAGACACTTGTGGCTACCGCCCAACCCTAGCCATCAAACCGAGCGCCGATCCACAGAAAACCCTCGAACTTAACGCACCACGCCCGCCGCTTTTCGACCGCAGCGCCCCGCAGCCGGACGACCGAAAAGGATCGAAGAGGAATTTTTAGATACGCCGACGGAAAAAGCGGATGGAGCACGTAAATGCGGTGGCGCGTTCCGTTTTTTTTTTTTTTTTACATACAGGCGGACTATTTTTCTACGGTGATATCAACGCGGATGGAAAAACGAAGGAGGAGATGTTGGATACGTGAATGCGGAGAAACGAGATTAATCCTTTGCGGTTTTGCGTCAAGTATAGCTCAACGACGGATTCTCCGCTGCCGATGTTTCGCGATAATCGTGAGCATGGACCAAATAAAATCCGGTTCGCTTTTCCATTTTTGCCTATCGCGAATACAAGCTGAAATCATTTTGTATCGATATTTAATTTTTCAAGATGCACGTTCCGAGAGCGCCCAGGACGTTATTCCGCTTGTTATATCTGTACAATCGCACGTGCAGATTTCCCGTCCCTCTTTACCCCCGCTTTTCACAAATATAGCGTAAGTTTATCGGTATATCAACGGTGGGCCTGATACCAAAAAAATCCCCTCCGTCGGACACCGTGCAGGTTCAAGTTGAAACTCGAATGCAAGTTACGATGCAAGTCCCACCGGTGTAAAGCAGATAAGATACCTCGGATGAGTAAGGGTCAAAAGGGACGTGGCGCGAAATGCTAAACGCGATGCAAAGTAACGCGGGGAAAGTAATCCTAACGTAGGACCAGTCCCGAGTTATGAAGATAAAACGGACAAACGGTAATCTGGGCTTTCAGCGTCCCGCTGTATTTGCTCTACGCTCTCGAACCTCTGGGAGAAGGAGGCTCGCCAAGATCTCCCTCCCGTGGATTCCCGATATATCGTGCGTGCTCGCGAGGGAGACGGGGGAGAAACTCGTCGCCTCGGGATGAACCTCCAAGCGGCAACTTCCGCGTATCCCAACGCCGTCCTCGGCTCCCCCGAACCGCGAATCGACGATAATTAAAACGCAGAAGAGTCCTTTGTGAGCGCGCCCGGACGAAAGGACGATAAAACAAAATACGGTCGGCCGCGACGGCCTCAAAAGGATGGCCGGACAATGTCCGGGAATAACGGCGTTCCATTTAGCCGGCTGAAAAATACGAGGCCATTTCCAGGTACAAAAGGCGGCCGCCTTACATTCAGAGCCGAATATCCAAAAGCAACTGCTTCGGTAATGGCGAAACCGGGCTTTTGATCCCACCCACCTCGCGCTCCTCCGCCTTCCAGGTGGAGAACGAGGTGTCGAAATACTCGTCGAAAGAGAGGCGGAAACGCTTCCTTCCACGGGTGTATCCACCGGCGGTCGGATAAACGTACTACCTACTACCCACTACCTACGGTTAACATCCCCGATCTCCTGGCCACGCGTCTCTCTCTCTCTCTCTCTCTCTCTCTCTCTCTCTCTCTCTCTCTCTCTCTCTCTCTCCCTCCCTCCCTCCCTCTCTCTCTCTCCCTCTTTCCTCGGTGTCCCGCCGCGCGCCGTGAATTTTAATTAAAGCAATTAAGCATGCGTCCATAGCTAGTCGCATTAACCAGCGCGTCGCATTCATGGGCCCGGCTCGGTTCAAAAACGCGACAGCTATGTGTCACGCGACTGGCAAGCGAAAGGGTGGACATCTGGTTATTCGTCCCTGTCCCCTCCCGCCCCCACCCTCTCTCCAACCCCTCTCCCGCTCTTCCTCCCTTCCTCCCTGCCTCTCCGCCCCGACTGCCAGCCTCCCTCCCCGGCGTGCGGGACCAACCCCACAAAAACCCCGACGCTAATTTCTACTTACCCGCATAGCGGCGGCCGAGCCTTTATTTTAATTAACACTCAGTAGATTAGTCACCCCGGCACGGCCGTTGGAAATCGCTCCGCCTCCCCGCCGCCCCTTTAAGCCCTCGCCCCCTCCCCCCACCTCCGGCCGAGGGCGAAGCCGCCTCGTGTGTGACTATGCGATTATGTTTAATCAAATTTGCGCGATCGGCCGCCCTTTAACGAATCACGATTTCAGAATTTTAGCACCTCTCGCGCGCCACGCATAAGAAGAACCGGCTTAACCTTTTTTTACTTTCCGACGATTTTTCCGTCGACCACGCAGAAGCACGGATAGACCGCAGGTTTATCGATGGAAAGAAACGAAGAGCGAAACGTGCGCGAACTTTGCGATGGTATTGTTTTCATGTATAAAAATGAATTTGATTGAAATAAAGTGCCGCCACGCGTATTTAAATGATATTGTACGCGAAAAGAGAAGATATCGGCTCAAGATATTTGCTGCAAATATCCTGAGCCGCCGCTTCGGCTTTTGGGTACTAAGAGGGTTGAGGAGTATCTTCCGCTATCTTCAAGTACGAGGGGTAGGTACGTTTCCTCGTAATTTCTAGCTCCGCGAGAAAAGGGGTGCGGCGGGAGAAGGAAAAAAGATGGGTACGGGCCGTTCAGTATGCAAAGCAACAGTTTCCCGTGGCTGTACAGGAGCCTGCAGAGTGGAAAGCGCATAACTTAATTTCTCACGTCGATAAAACATACTACCGATGTCAGACGTGCACCGGCGTCTACATCGGCATTTTTCTAGCTTCCCATCCTTGTAACTTAATTCCTCGATCGGCGAGGAAACCGAAGGCGGCCGAGGTAGAGATGGGCGCCGGGGGGTGCAAAAGCGGCATGGGAGGAAGCAGGAGGAAAAAGGAGATTCCGGGCGGAATCAGGAAGGGAATACGACGTAAAAACGGTGGCTGGTACAAGGGACGCTCCGCCGGGCTGGTTCGGTCCCTCTCTTTCTCCCTCTCCTTCTCTCCTGGCTCGCGTCTCGTATCGTAAAAATCGAATATTTCCACGAGCGTAGGCGAACACCGGTACGGTAGGTGTAGTGGAGACACCTTTATATCTGTAGACGTGACTTTGCCGCCGCCGCCACCACCGCCGCCGCGTCGGAAATATATGGAGCCGTAACGGTCGCTGGTGCCAGAGCTTGTGCATGGACCGAGGGGCGACGAGAGCGAGAGAGATAAAGTAAGCACGAGGGCGGGAGAGAGAGAGAGAGAGAGGGAGAGAGGGAGAGATGAGCGTAAGGGCAAGAGAGAAAGTCAAAACGAGAGGAACGAGGGTAGTATCACGCGAAGATTGGGGGAGCGTGAAAGAGGCAACGAATCGGGTGGGTAAAAAGAGAGGGGAGAAGACAAAGGAAGGAGGGAGAAGGAACGCGTGGGAGAGGGCGTAGGTGGAGATGAAAGAGAGACGGAGCTACGGAGATGGAGAGCGAGGAAGGATCGGGATAGAGATAGAGAAGAGGGCTGAACAGCGGCGCTATACCTTTTCTGTCCGTTGACCCACGGGACCCTCCTGGCTCTGGCAACCCTCGCGACCCTGTTATTTGCATACGCTGACCTCCTTTACCGATTTCCATGGCCAAACAGAGCGTTCCTGCGGGCGCGGAATCCTCTCCTTCGGCCGCCTTGTCCCGCCGATCCTGCCGTCCATTTTCGCCATAACGGGACACCGTCTTCGAGCGTGGCGAGGCACGTCCGTCTCTACCGTATTGCGATACCGTAAGCTCCACGGACGAAGCCAAGGGCTCGCAAAATAGGATTCCTTCGTCGAACGTACCGGCAAGAATCGCACTGATACTGACGCTGATAATTCCCGCTGTGCGTAAATCGGGCGATACTCTTGCGTCGTATTCGCGATCAAAAACTAGTTGCGCGTCGATAAAAAACGGGTATAATCCGGCATTGCCGTAGCGAACATTAACGCTTTCGGTGCGACGGTTCTACGATGGGTGGATGAGAATTAAGGATGATCTTCGGTGCGAAATCAATACGGCGGTGAATCGGCATCTTCGAGGATGAGCCTTTGAGACGGCGAACGTCAACGTTTCGAGCGGGACGCCCGTAAGAAATCGGGCTTTGGCCGGCCGGGCCGAGGACGAGGCCGGGGAGACGTTTCACGTGGGACGCGGAGTCTCGTTCGAGAACCAGGCCGCCCCACTCGAGGATCCATTGTCCCGGGCATGGACAATGAGTTACCGGCGCCTTTATCGCGGCGCCGCAAGAAGACGGTCCGTAACGAGACGGCAGGCACGATGGGAATATGAGATTGGCCGGCGATTCCGTGTGCGGCGCACCACACCTACCGGCGCCTCGTCAGCTTTTTGGCAGTCGCGCGATACCTCATATTCGCCTCGTCGGCCCTTTGTCGCGCGAAAGTCGTCGTAAGCTGAATGCGCTCGACGATAAAGGACCAGGGCGCGTATACGTAGACGCAGTTACACGCTATTGCTCGAGGTATCGCACAATGGGCCGGCCATACATGACCACATACGCGCACGCCCGGCCACCGTTCCTCGCCCGGCGTTGCTCGCACCGCGACAGTGTTCTTCAACCGGCGCTCCGTGGGACCGTTGCCGGCCCGCAGAAATGCTCTGCCCTTCAACGCCAAACCGAACGAAGAAACCGAGTAAACGTCGATGCGGCCCCTCGTCTGCCCTAAAAGATTATTTCGGACATCGGGCAGCAACGGAATTTTGCGCCAAATTTTTGGAATTTAACATCTTTACTCGACCGGCCCGAAAAATTCTATTATCAACGTTTTTCTCTACCGCTCCCTTTCCGATCACATTGATCGACCGTAGAATTTTCGTTCTATAGATGTACTGTATAAATAATTAAAAGCCCGCGAAATATTTCTCTCCTTCCTAACGGTCCGCGTATGTAAAAAGGTTGAAGAACACTGCTCCACGATACGAGCATGCTGCTTTTACGCCGCCGCTGCATTTACCGCCTTGCGGCACCGCAGCACCGCGCCGCCACACCACCACGGCTAGCCCCGGACCTTTTTCGCGCCAGCTGCTAAACCCGCGTAGATGGAGAACCCGATTTTGACGGTGGTGGGGACCAGGACTCCGATTCGTTGTACGTACGTATACGCGGCAGAATCAGCCTGCGTTTAACTGCGCGCGTAAATAGTGCGGCGTGTGCGATATAAGCACGGTTGATGTACGTTACTTATGGTCGGCGATAGATGTTATTTGCTTCAAACATTGAATCTCTCGCGCGTCCTTTGTTGCGGAGGCTTGGATAAACAATTTGAACTTGTTGACGAAGCAGAACGGACCCAGAATTGATCGCACGTATACATATGTATAGGTAGAGAAATACGTGTAGGCGCAATCGATGCTCGCGAATAGTCTAAGGTACGTGATGTGAGCAACGTTTCTCTGCGATGGTAAAATGTAACATTTACGCTCCGTATGAGGTGGTGTTTCCTCTGTACCGCTGATTTTCGCTAGGGCTGCTACGATGCCGTAAGCAAAGAATCTCATCTTAAGTACGGAATGGGCCCCAAATTCATTGAACATACTTGCATATTCGCACGTACTCGCGTGTAACGCTCAAGAGCGTGTAGAAAAAGGTACGAGGATAAAGCTCAAATATCAAAAGCGTTAGAAACGGAAAGACTAAAAGACCGGGACGCGTATCGATCGTCCGTCCTTTTCTATGATAATTAACCCAGTATTACTGACCGTTTAGAGTAATTCGCCATAAATTTCAAGTCTACATTTTTACGTTCTGCGTGTTTTATATGCAGCGTAAAACATCGAGACTACCCGCTTAGAAGAACATTTATTTATAGTACGGTTGTACGTAAAACATAAAAGAGAACCGCTGCATAGATAGGGAAACGAAGACGGGCTTCACTCGCGTTTCTAAGCAATGTACGTAACGTGGTGGAAGTTCGAGAAAAATTCCCGATGAAAGACCACCGTGCAATTTAGCGATCCACGTCGAGCGAAATCATGCCGCGCTAAGATTACGTTCGCCAGAGGACAGAGGAAACTGAGAGCAACAGTTTCAAACGCAGCTGTTTCATGGGTACGATGCAATTTCCGCAGTTGCACCCGCCGACCGACGACACAACCTTCCTCTACGATCCCTTTTCGGTAACCGATACTGTACGTTGCATCTCAGTAATCTTCCCATCCGCCAAAAGATATCATTTGCAATATCAAAAACGGTTATCTCGAATCCAACCCGGAATATGTAAATAAATGTGGATATCGCTCGAAATGTCCGTGAAAAATACTCGGGACATGCGTATTGTCGATATTGGAAATTAATTATTTGCGGTTCTACGTGGACTGGACCGACGTCGTATTCTTTACCGTCGTTCGATGCTCCGATATGATAATGCACGCGAAGCAGATAAAAGCTCCTCAGGATCGCTATTCTATATTCGTCTATCAAGAATGAGACTTGGAAAGATGTCTTCGACTATTTTTGGTGTATTTCAATAGCTCGAGTATCACATTTATCCCGACCAGTTTTATGTCGGAAAATACAATGATCCATCACCTAGTTGGATTCATTAATATTGTTCGCGGTCTCCGTCACGACCATCGGAATTTCATTGGAATACTTCCCTACCATATTTATCGAGCGTTGCCAAAATGGCGATCTACGAGATTCTCAGAAAAATCAGCTTCGAAGAGCGCGCAACAATGTCGAAGGATGGGACGAAAGAGGAAGGAGCGAAGACGCTCCTTAAGTATGCGTACGTGTATGTACGTTATCAAGGATCGAAAGTTAAGTGATCTCACTTACACGAGCAAAGTCGTCCCGAAGGAAGGGCGCCAAGTTCGGCGCGAGAGGCACCGGTTCGGGCGGTGTTAACAGGTTAAAGGAGGCGGCGGAGGGCGGAAATTCGGATCTGACCCCGGGCCAGTTCGGAGCACCGATACCGCTCTGCGCCATCCGCCACTCGGGGCTATCCCGTATAAGGGCAGGCTGGAAAGCAGCCAAGGCTCATCCAGCAAGAGGACGTGCCAGGGCGGCCACCAACTTGCTAATGCGCCTCTATGCTCGAGCGTGCCGTGCAAAATACACCTATGCATATTCACGAGGTTCTCCGTTGATGGTGGGGGCAAAAGGGGGAGGGCTAGGGGCTGAAAGTGGCGGTACGAAAGTCTCGTCGGTGAGAACTTTATGCCAAGGATCCTGATACTGGCGGATAAACGTGGCAAAGACCGAGAAGGAATCGACGTCGTAAAAAAGTACGGTACATAAAAGTATGGCTAGGTACTGGCAAATATGTTAGGAGCAATGAAGGATGCCCCGATGGCGCGGCCGGTATGCCTATAAGGAGGGGGAACGAAGAGCATAGCTGGTTTAATGACAAGCTTCGCTGGAAATATCGAGGTTTATACGTTTTCTGTTAAAATGTAAGATTGAATTTATTCGCACGAATGTAGCTGTTCCATCGCTTTGTCGGAAATGATGCGATATTAAGTGTAAAAAAAATTGTATTTTTATTCCGCATCGTGTGAAAAAGTGCAAATTTTCGTTAAATACTTATATCATTGTATGAGTATTTTTATTGCTAAATATATGTGTTTGTGTCGTTAAAAAAATGATTTCTTATTTTTTCACGATTGGTACGTAAAGGTGTGAAAATATTTTGCTTAAAAATCAAAAACTTGCGTTAATTAGTCATATATTATTTCGTAATAAAAATTAATCGTCTCCGTAAGATTTTTGGTTAGGAGATTAATAATCTGAAACACGTGCGTAAATGCGAGAAACATGATTTGTGGTGCCACCTAACGTAATGTATAATTCATCTTAGAACGGTCCATTGCCGATACATGATACACGATACACGACGTTGCTCCAATCGATAAATTTGTTTCGTCTCCTTCTTTAATTAATTTCGTCATCGATTGTTAAGGTTATTTGGCCTAAGACCTACCGTTTCTAAGGTAAATTCTGATCCACCAATGTTCGGTACACATATTACATAGAAGAAACGAGAGGTGACGGACGTGATTGGAATTGGAATCTCGCGTGGAAGTACTAGCCTCTACAGTACATCACTGTAGCTCTCGAATTTTATCATTCAAAGATACTCACGGCTCCTATTGTACCGTTCTCACGGAGCACCATACAAGATAAAACAAAAATACAATGCATTATTTCGTTGAGTGTTTCACGTGCGACATTACCGATTCAGAATAGAATAAGATATTAGCGCTACAACATCCATTGTGTATCCTGCTGTACGAAGAAAAAGAAATCTAATAACTAAAACCAAAGCGCGAAGAGTAAACCTTCGAGTAACAAATTGTGAATCGATACGTTCTTGAAAGTGCAAAACGATTAAGCATGCATCGTTTATCTCACCGTTTATGCGTATGAACTTCCTGCTATTGGCCCGATGGTAAAAGTCAGTGTTATCATATGACCTTACGTTATCGTTCGTAATGGAAATGCATTTGTGTTTATTCAAGACCGTGGAAAGGAAACTTTTTAACCTCATTCTCCCCACCTTTTATCATTCTCGCGCACCGACGGTCAATTTTTCCGCATCTTCAACGAGAAATTCTATTTCGAAGATTTTGGAATGCGCCAGAAACGCCAGATGATACCTCGATAGTGATCGATTTTACGTCATCGTTGTTGCACAACCTAACGTTACATCACGTGCAAAAATTAAACAAAGTCTGCGCCAAATACCCGCCAACGTGCTAACCTATTTCATTCGGTATAGGAAAATGTGGACACGACGTTGCTGTTCTCGTACATCGTGAGGACCAGGATTTCCATCAAATAAACTCGATACATGTTCATTCGCCTTTTAACGTGTCGTGATAAACTGACGATCACAATTTAAATCATCCGCGAAACTGTCATACATTTAAAAGGAAACTCGACACTCGATTTCGTATCATACCCGCCTCGGAATTATTTATTTATATCATCGTCGCGCCGTTTTACAGCCGAATGCCTACGATTTACGTAGATATATTAATAACGATTGTAAAGGTGTACAGTGAGCGAGCATAGCTCGTTATTCGTCAAGATTCAAACCGCCGTCCTTACACTGTGTCAAATTATGGAAGAAATCTGGTTCCGTTTGTCCAGTCAGCTCGAAGCCTTGCAGGTAATTTGTCCTTTTAAATTTACGCTTAGATCGTGACTGTCGTGAACGATATAAATAGTCAGTAATGTTGTGAAAATCTGATCGATTGAGTTTATCGACATTAATGTACTTTTTCAACGTAATTACGCAATAACATTTTCCGCTCGTCGATTTTGTATGTGCATCAAGGCCAACACAGTGCATATAAATATTCCAAAAACTTATGGAAAGATTAACAAGAAAAATATGTTACCTAAACAGTATTGGAACTGGTCCGCTATTCGAGAAAAAAATGCGATTATTCATAGTATCCTCAAAATACTACACAAAAAAATGGGGGGTTTGGGAGGAAGGTTCACACATGGGTAGGCATACATCATGGTCAACAATGGATCTTGGTATGGTTAGAGCGGTTTCAAGAATTTTTTCAAGAATTACAAGAAGAACAGTATGCGCGTTATGCAAAAGAAATTATAGAGCGCCTGCTGGCATGGTTAAAAAGAACGTACGGTCAACTTCAATTTCACTACTCCACCATCTTACGTCCATCAGAATTTTATCACCAATTAGGAAATTGGTACACTCATGAAGGTACGAGACTTATTTCCAAAAACTGATTTATCCAAAAGATTGACATTACGATTAACGTTCCAGTATCGAGAAGGGAAGTAATATTTTGGCTGGCAAGCATGACTATTGGCTTTCTTATAGGATATTATGCTGATTGTAAAGGAAGATATTTTCACTATCCCAAGCGCCGCCCTATGAGTGCTGTTGTTTGTCAAGATTATATTGGTATTGAGGTAATGCGTACATATATTATAAAATCATAATACGATAAAAATTCTTTATGCATTTCCTTTATGCAAAATATAGGGTGCATCGATCGCAGAAGATGCGGAAATTCCGGTAATTGAAAGACCTACAGATGTATTAATCCGAGTTCACGCCGTTTCCGTTAATATCATAGATGCAAAGATATGTTCAGGCTATTCCAGAATGTATAGAAGACTTCTGAATTCTGGAGTAAGTGGTACCTTTTATGTTATTATTTCTCTGTATTTTACTATTATAACATGGTTTCATTAATTATTGTACGTAGAAGCACAAAGATCTACCTGTAACTTTAGGTAGAGATTGCACCGGAATTGTACAGGATATCGGAGAGTGCGTTATGAATTTTGACCTAGGAGATGAAGTATTTTTAGCGGTACCATCATGGGCACCAGGTACAATGTCGGAATACATAGTAGTTCCCGAAACGCAGATCGTAAAGCGGCCCAAACATTTGCACTTTGTAGTGTCCGCCGCATTGCCCTATAATGGTTGCCTAGCATGGGACGCTTTAGTTAATAGATCTGTTATCAAAAAGGGCAATGCTAAAGGAAAAAGGTATAAAGCTTTTCATTTCATTTGATTTGCAATTTACTGAAAATTCCAAAAATTCATTTCGACCAATTTTTGACTCAGAGTTCTCATTTGTGGTGGAAATACTCCCGCTGGCTTTATCTTAATACAACTTGTGAAATTATGGGGAGGCCATGTAACAACGATATGCAGGCAACAAGTAGTGTGTATAATGAAATCATTAAAAGTTAACGAAGTTATAGTGTCAGACACAACTGACGTTATGAAAGAATTACAACTTCATGACAAGTGTGTATAATTCCAATCGTACTATTCAGTACTTTACAAAGGCATATCTGTTTAATTTTTACTGTACTAATATATACAATAAAAAATATACTTGTTTTACCAAATACATACTATTTTCAGATTTCATGCTATATTTTATACCGGGGGTGAACCTATGAATGAGCATGCGTTAAGGAAACACTTGAAGGCGTTTGGTACCTATACGTCCACAGCCCCAGAACGGTTAATGTCTGATTCATTAGGCTTGATATGTGGATGTTTGTTCGCCGGGTACATTCGTATCAAGTTATTATTTCAGGTAGATAATGGCCACAGAGTTGAATCTAGAGTAAAGAAAAGTCGATTATTGATATAATTTTTTTTTGTTCATCATGTTCTAGTACGTATTTGGATTTAATGTAAATCATCTAGCGGAAGATTCGAAAATTAACGCCACATACCTAGAAGCCTTATGTGAGATAATCAATGCAGACGAGTTACAAGTAGTAATGGATAAAGTGTATCGCCCGCATAACATAAAACAAGCTTTGCAGCACGTTTTAGATCCAGATGCTACTGGAAGTACTATCATAATATTTAAAGAAGATTAGTAAAAGAAATAGTAACACTATTAGTAGCAAGAGAGCCAATTTTTTAAAGAAATATAAATTTTTCATGGTTGTGGATCCTGGAATCCATATTAGAAATATTAATAATACGGCATACAATCACTGCCATTTGTTATTTTTTGTTGTGGTTAACTTTTCATAAGTGCAGATAGTATATTTTGTGTTAAAATCAAGACTGAAAAAGTATAATACATTTAACCCTTTTGTTACAATAATCTCCAAGCAAAACTCTGTGTACGTACATTAATCTTTGCCGTTTTGATAGTTCATTATATACTTCACGAATTAAATAAGCTGTATACATTTAGCTTTGAGTTTTGTAGCAAAGGGGTTAAAAAGCATACATAGAGATAATTATACCGTTTGTATCCTTCTTATGGTGCTATACACAACTTGTACATCTGAAATTTGATTATGATAGCATAAAATGGAATATGGCAAAAAGTTGTCTGAAATATTTGTGGTACATACAAATATATAAGATAAAGAATATATGTAAATGTATATGATATATTTTACCAAATAAATATATACATGTATGTATGTGCATTATTTCTTACGTTACAGATATTGTGGATACAATGAAATATATTAAGAAAATTGAAAACACGATTGCGATACATGTTCAGGTATATTAAGTATGGTCTATATTAAAGATATGTTGAAGGCTGTAATACAATTTAACATTTCGTATTAAAAAGCATTCTTCGCGTATGTAGAATATTATACACAAAATAATTACATTACTTAGGTTTCCCTCGAGGTCTGCCAGCACCTCCCTTCTTAGTCTTCTTAGTCGCTACTTTTGAATTTTCGCCCTGCTTCAAGTATTAAATAGTATTAGCAAATTTTCTTCAAATAATAATAAAATGGATTATGCGCTGAATTGTTACATATAACTTTTTCATTTTACCTTGCGCTTTGTTGTATTCTGATTTGGACTAGATGCGGGCAATACTTTGAAGAACGAATCTAATCTGCCTTGTACAGATGTATTACGTGCTTTTAATAATTTTTTGGAGCCATTTCTAACTCTCTCCTCATTAAATTGTTTATCACCACACAAAAATTTCACCAATCCTTCCTCATCTGGATCACACCATTTCAGCTGAAAGAAATCGAGATTTATGTGTTGTATATTGGGATGTTTGTTAAAAGTACTGTATATAATTAATACAGGTAAAAAAAATTTGATATATTCATAATGCTGGATAATACTATATATCGGCAATTTATTGTACAATTACTTCAATATCATCCGCCTTTGTCACTTCGGGGTCCTGAAATAATACCCTCGCATCTTTATAATTCCAATCTTCTGGTACATTGTATTTCTTCTTATCCAAGCTTTCTAATATTTTTTCCAAAGACCTATGCGTCTTGATTAATTCTGTGGCCCTCTTTGGCCCTATTCCCTTAATACTTTGCGTGTAATCACAGCCCAACATGATGCAGAGATCTATAAACTATAATACAACTATCGTATACAAAGATTCAATAGCGGGGATACCTACAATAACAGAAATAAAATGACGAGACAAAATGCATACTTCGTCTGAGTTTAGATCAAATCCTTCTAGTACTTTATCGTAATGAAATTCTTGTACAGGCATTTTTCTGGCTTCACTAAAAGTAAGGCGACGAAGTAGCACGTTACATCCAAAAGTAAGCGCATCCATATCCTCTGTTGCCGTTGCAAAAACTTTCCCAGCCTTTACCAATGCGGCACATTGTGCCTCAGCTTCGCAAGGTGCCTTAAAGAATGTTGTACAAGTTGGAAAAATGTAATAACTTTAACATTCAAGAACTTACATCAATATAAGGAATGCCCATTAATCGAAGCAACTGTTTGGCCTCTTCCGCATGAGTTGTCGTAACTTTCACTAATCTCCTGTTAAATTTATCCATTTCTTCCACATTTCCTTTAAGATATGTCAAACAACATTAAAATATCATTTTCATGTTACAAATATTGACATAATTTCATTCGCAATATGACAATTACCAGCTTCTTCCGCAGCTTGTAAAAGCTTTTGAGCCTCGTCTCTTTTTTCTGCGCGTTTTGCCAATTCGCCTCCTTTCAGATTTGGTGGCTTTCCATCAAACACATAGACTGGTTTAATTCCTTGTTCTACCAAACGTATCGTTCGATAAAATGTACCCATTAAATGACTAAAAGGAAAAATATTTTAAGGTTGGACAGTAGTCATTATTATCGTGACCAATAGACAAACTGTAGCTTTATTATGATATTGAATTTCCAACGATCATCGTGGGAATGTATTTTAGCGTTTACATACCTCGTGGTCTCACCATCGACACTGGTAAGCTGGGCTCCTTCGCTTCTTACCGCAATAAGAAATTGATATAAGCACATAGAAGCATCGATCGCTATCTTCCGACCTGTGTTAACAAACAGTCAAATCTTTCGACCACGTTAATTACAAACCTTTCGAATCTTTTGGAAATCATTAGGAATGCTCCTATACCGCTCAGAGTAAAAGGCTATCGGTGAAGTACGTACCGAAATAATGTTTCAATTCGCATTCCTTAATAGCATTGGGAGCTACATCGGCGATTAACTTGGACAAGCCTAAAATACCCATGCTCTCAATGCAATATTCAATTTACGATCAGTCAAAATGGTTTGAAATTGCCAGGATAATGACAATCTCGAACTGGTAGCAATAGACTGCTTATACGCCGCACGAATGCTTTTCGCGCCAAACCTGACATCGCTTTGAGCAGCATAACCAACTGAAGCGAGAAAGAATATTCAAGTGGCAGAAAATGACCAACCGATAGATGGGATGATCGAAAACGTGGGTTTTATGAGCTCAGATGGATGAAAACTGAGATGAATAATTCATCTTAGTGAAAGAAAATATATTCTATTTCTGTAGATAAAACTGGCATTATTAACCGAAATGAGAAATAAAGTTAGATAAATAAAAATATTCGAACAGTATTTTTTTGTCCATAATGTAGTTAATTTTCATAACTTTAACTTTACTGAAACCAAAATACATGAATAATCACAAGGAAAAATGATAACGCTGTTGGTATAGCTAGAATGCAAAAGTTTCGCATTCAGTAAGTAGCGTATGAGAAATTGTGGATAAGTTCGACGCCAATGGCTTATAAGCAACGATGCATCCACGTGGTGTTTGAACGTTAACCTCTAATACGGTCGCATCGGATCTCAGCAATTCGATCGATGGAAAATGGAAAATTACGATTTAATAAAAACGATCGATGACGACGAAGAAGTGCCGAATTTTTCAGAGAATTCCGATGAGGAAGACGACGTAAGATACATGTTACTTTCGGCATGTCTCGCGATGAAAATGTTCGTTTAAAAGCTAGTAGGCAGAGTTCGACATTCAATTTTATTAAACGTCTCTCCTGTCGAATAGTTTCAGCCTCGAAAGCAGAAAAAGAAAGAGAACAAGGATTTCGATAACGGCTTTCAGTTTGTAAACGACGCTTCCGAGTATAATCAAGATACGTGGAATGATTTAAGCAAGTATATCAAAAGGAAAGTAAAGACAAAACTTGATGACAAGATCAAGAGTATCAGAAAGGAACATGGCAGTAAAGTACGTTTATATCCCAAATATATATTTGATGTATCAACGTTTTGTTGGACAACTGAAAGGAATCGTGAGATATTTATCGGCTATGATTAGATATACGCTTACCTCAATTTAACTCTAATTTTAAGACATATGTTATTTTTTTAGGATGGTTTTAGTGATGATCTTATTAAAGTGGAATCTGAAAATGAGGATGAGAGTGACAGAATGTCATTATCCGAAGATGATCTTAAGAAAGGTATGTATTTTTAACATAGTACCTTGATTTTATTTGTGTATAAATAAATCTTCGTACTATATTTATCTTGTTTAATTGCAGATGCATTCAAAACAAAAGAAAGGAAAGGTAAAAAGAAATGTATAAACAAAGGAAACGAGGAAAGTGATCTGAAGTTTGAGGAGTATATGACATCAGAGGCTTATGCATCATTTCATCAAATGAACTTATCCCGACCTTTGTTAAAGGTATAAACAAACTATTTATTATTGTTTAAATTACACAAACTTGTTATGTGATAAGAAACAGTATAAATAAGTGAGTATTATGTTAGGCTATTTCAGCAATGAATTTTATACACCCAACGCCTATTCAAGCTGCCACAATACCGATTGCGCTGCTGGGCAGAGATATTTGTGGTTGTGCCGCAACTGGTACTGGTAAAACTGCGGCTTATATGCTTCCGACCTTAGAGAGATTATTGTATAGGCCATTGGATGGACCTGCCATTTCAAGAGTCCTTGTATTGGTACCTACAAGAGAACTTGGAGTTCAAGTTTATCAGGTTACAAGACAGCTTTCACAGTTTACCACAGTCGAAGTCGGTCTGTCGGTGGGAGGGTTGGACTTAAAAATTCAAGTTAGTATTCAATACAAATGTATGTTTTATTAAAATTGTTTAAAAAATGTTTCATATACACATTTCATTAAATCAGGAAACTGTACTGAGAAAAAATCCTGATATTGTAATAGCAACCCCTGGACGACTGATTGATCACTTAAAGAATACACCCACGTTTTCGCTCGACAGTATTGAAGTACTCATCCTGGATGAAGCAGACAGGTAAAACAATACGATGACAATAACAATAATCTACTTTGACTACAGTATTAATCTGGAAAAGTCATTTTTATCTACTTTAGCTCTATGAAAAAAAAATTATGCTTACTTTATGATAATTCAAGGACCAAGATTATTTCTTACACGAAAATCTTTTATTTAATAATATAGCTTCATTCTTTGTTCATACTTTATTTCAGAATGTTAGACGAGTATTTTGCGGAACAGATGAAGTACATTGTGCAACAGTGTGCAAGAAGTAGACAAACAATTTTATTCTCCGCAACGATGACTGAAGAAGTGCGTGAACTAGCTGCTGTGTCTCTAGACAAGCCCGTCAAAGTGTTCGTAGACAGCAATCAAGATGTTGCTTTTAACCTGCGGCAAGAATTTATTCGGTAAATAATGTTATTTTACATAATTATATGGCTGGCTTAATAAATGTTTATATATTTGCCAAATATTTATCTTTGTAGTATACGTAAAGAAAGGGAGGGAGATCGTGAAGCAATATTAGCTGCACTCATCTGCAGAACTTTCCACGATCATACAATGGTTTTTGTACAAACAAAAAAACAAGCGCACAGACTGCATATTCTGTTAGGTTTATTAGGGATAAAGGTAAGAGCCAAACTCCAACAAAGGCTCCAATTTCAAATTATGATGAACAAAATGAATTGGCAATTTACAATTGATTCGCACAGGTTGGAGAGCTTCATGGTAATCTCACGCAGCCACAGCGATTGGAAAATTTAAGAAAGTTTAAGGATGAAGAGATAGATATTCTATTGGCCACTGATGTTGCTGCTAGAGGTTTAGATATTAGTGGTGTAAAAACTGTGATTAATTTTTTGATGCCAGCTACTATGCAACACTATATACACAGGTAAGAATTTATGCGAAGAAATACAATTTTGCTATAATATACTGAGTTTGCAACGTTCTATTTGCGTTCAGAGTGGGAAGAACCGCCAGAGCTGGTCGTGGTGGAGTATCGGTATCGTTAGCTGGTGAACAGGAACGATCTTTGGTTAAAGAAGTTATCAAGCAAGCAAAGAATCCTGTAAAAAACAGAATAATTCCACCCGACATAATCGAGAAGTACAATAAAAAGCTGCAATCCCTCGAACCCGATGTGGAAAGAATATTACGGGAAGAAAGGACTGAAAGAGAACTGGCTAAAATGGAAAATCAAGCTAATCGAGCTGAGAATATGCTTAAGGATATAGGTACTAAAAATCAACGTGGTTGGTTCCAGAGCAAGAGAGAAAGGAAAGAAGAGAAAGGTTTCGTATTTACATATATGTTACCTATTAAATGTTCTTTAAAATCACAAATAATTTTATTCACTTATCCTCAATCAATTAATAAACTGTTATATTGCAGAAAGGCTTACGCTAACAGAAAAACTGCCTAAAAATAAAAGTAAAAAGCTAGAGAAGAAACCTCTTAATATAGTCGAAGAAAAGAAAAAAAATAAACGAAAGGAACCAAAGAAGGAAACGGCAGAAGATAGAGCCAATAAGGAGTTAGAGAAGATTGCTGCGTATCAGGCAAGATTGAGTAAGAAGCAAAATAAGCAAAGAAAAATTCGGGCAGTCGTAGACGACGACAGACCTGCTCCTAGGAAAGGTACAGATTTTTTAGACGACCAGTTTACCAAATATTTTTGATGAGTATTAATTTAAGCTCCTTTTAGGAAACTTGAAACGATCAAGATCCACGTTTGCGGCAGACTTAACAGACACAAGCAAAAAGGCTGTGAAGAGAATGCGTTACGAGTAAGCACTTGCAAACAGAATGTGAATTCACGAAGTAAGAATTTTTATAAAACCAAATTTATTTGATTTTAGGGCAAACAATAAAAGGAAGCAGAGCAAAAGCAAGCCGACTCACAACTCGAACAAGTTCGGGAGCAAAAGGGAAAGAAAGCCTTTTAAGAGGCGTTAAAGTTGTATGTTTATAATTTGTAAAACTGACGGCATCTTATTAAATACATGCTATTTTACTCATTTGTTTTATTATAGAACCGTTACAATACGTCACTTACGTTTCACAGATTGACAGCTGAATAGCACTGATTAATTGTTTTTTTAATCAGAATATGTATACTTCGTAATCTAGAACCTGTTTGAAAAAAATTGCAGTACTATGCAATAATTATATGCTAGAAGGCAAGTGTAAAAAAAATTTGAAGATAGTATGTTTACGCGTATATGTATATGCCATATGGATAAAATATACAATGAAACATTAAGTAATTAAAGAACGATTTTTAATACAAAATAATATCGATGCTTTTGCAGTAATTTACATTCACGCTGTTTGTGTATACCGATTAAAAAGGTATTTAATGTTTGTTAAATATCTCCAAAATTTTTGAGATGGACACAAAGATCAGAGAGTTTGCATTGTACTGTAATTTCAATGAAGAGGTAATAGGTATGCATTAATTCTATAATATTTATATAGTAATCTCATCCATCTATCCTCATTCGCAACCTTACGCGCAACTTTCGAGTGTCTTTAAGTTTGATACAATTTAATCTATATTTCTAATAATCCTTATCTTGAAAAACAAAATTTTTATAAAAACTAGGCCCTTTTTGAATTACTTAAATGATATTCAAATTTGTATCCAAAATTCTTCTGGAAGTTTTCATAGCACAAAGAGTAGTATACTCTTTTATACTGAGTACATAAAAAATGACTATATCACTTGTGTAAACGTATTGGTATTAGTGCGTAGAAAATTTCAAGCTAATAGCCTTTTATAGTAAAATTAAACTGTAATTGTACATCTAGCTGTGAATGCAAATATTGAGGTGCTAATAAATCAGCATTATTTTATTTTCACATAGATATATTGTTACCACTATGTACTTAAATATAGATCTAGATGAAATAACCGTCTAATATATACAATATAAATTGTGTCTTGTTTGAAAGACGCTACGGATTCAATATGTACTTCAGATAAAAATACAAAGTACTTTTAGATAGATAAAATATTTTTATATTTAAGCAAACGTTTCAGTAAATTGTATTTCAAGAGGATATTGTGTCAGCATAATACAGAACAATTTTGGGTACAAATTTGTATAAAATATATGCGAAACCATTTTATAATATACGTATATCGTAAATGGACATACCACAATTTAAAAAGAGAACCATCACAGTAGAAGAGTGATGGTTTTATTTCCTCAATGAGCAGACTGACGCTGTATCGTAGCTACTTCCTTTTTCTTCACAATAAAACCTTTGTAATTAATGATATTCATATGTACTGACGCGCACTATTCCTTTAAGGTATACACTTGATACTACCGTAGTATTTATAAGGTCACCTTGTTTGAAATAAATTAACCACAAGCAGGCGTGCGCGAATCAAGTCACAAATATTAAGTTACTTTCAGAATTAAAGTATAAATAGATAATTCTGTGCAACAGTATATCTCTATCTCAAAATAGAAGTTTTATCATTGTGCAATCGCGCAATGATTTTCCTAAATAAAATAATTATAGCATAGATATTAATAAAATGATAATATTAATAATAGACATAATGATGATGACAATGGTGATGATAATGATGATAATGAAGATGATCATGAGGATCATAATGATGACAATGATGATGATGATCATGATAATAAAAATAAAAATAATAACTGCGATAAGAGCGTTAATAATAATAATAATAATAATAATAATAATAATAATAATAATAATAGAAACAAACAACTTTGGATCGCAAAGCCAATTGACACACACCTTTTATATCAAACATATTGTTTACACAATTCTAACAAAGTTATGTTGTTCTCCTCTGCATATAAGTGAATGATATACCACGCGTATATATATACATGCACACACGCACACACACACACACATATATATACATATATGTACGTGTATACATATGTATATAAATATTTTCACGTATTTTGTTATGGAAATTTAATTTATTATCCCTCAATAATGTATTTGTTATTAAATAAATTTGCCAAAATGATGCGGAGGCTTCATCTTCCTAGGGGTGCTGCTCATTGCAAATAAGCTTATCAGCAATTTTTTCGTTTTTAATTACAGATTTCTTAAAGACAAATCACGTATAAATGTATTATTAAGCTTCATATTCGTTACAGTGCAAAAGTGAACAAAACAACAATTGTCAGATATCTCTCGTGGAAGAAAGACTTTTAATTGGGAAAAATCTCTTTTTTTTACATGCTTCATAAAAAAATGACCACTATATATATATTTATATATATATATATATATGTAAAGAATTACACTAACAAGCAATCGACTGCTTAATGCTCTTTGTTGATTTGTAAAAGAAGTGGAGTGTAAGACGACTGCATATTCTTCTTTATCGGTAAAAACAAATACAATTTGCCGAGTTTACGTCTATTTCACGAATCAATTAACTTCTTTTCGTTTGTTTATCAATAAGTTGCCACTTCAGAGAGGTCTCTGAATCATAAGCCTACACGCATTAATAATCTGATGTTAATGTATCATAATCTTAACATCTTACTGCCTAGAAATACGCGAACGACTTAGGTTTATTAATTGTTGTACATAACCAAAATATTCTGTTTTCTAATTTGTAAAGTATTTTTAGATTCTTTAATTCATCATCACGTCCCTTAAGTCTTTCCCCTAGTCCCAACATTCCTTTAATCCATTCACTTATTTATTTATTTACTTTATCCGATTCTCTTAATGCCCTCTTTGCTGGTGGTTCTTCAATCTGAAAGTTTGAAACACTGGTTAATTACTAACTCTCTCCTAATTATATTTGCATAATTACCTCTTCCTCCAAACCAGGTAATTGGATTCTAGTTTCCGATGCTTCCGCAGGCTACAGAAATGCAAAATGTCTTTTAAATGATCCGGTTATAAACGTTTGATGAATATATAGGAATGAATATACATTGACAGGTACTTAAAAAATCTTCATAAATTTTACCTGTGCATCAATGCATTCCACTTCTCCAACTTGCAGCTTGAAATCACAATTATACATACTCAAAGCTTTATGAAGTATTATTCATCACAAATAATATGTATCGAGCAATACGTTCAAAATGAGTTTGTGAAATTGCATTGTTTCACTTTTGCTATCGCTACTTCAAGCAAAAAGGATTATAATTTAACTTATATTGATTAACTTACCCTTGCATCTGTCTCATTAGGCCCGATACCCACTTCTTTCTGTTGTTTAGACTTCGCTCTGCGTTGCGGCCTTTCACTAACCGCATGTGCATTGTGAAGTGACACCTTTCCTTTAGGACTTGACATATTTATTTGCATTTCCGCAGGCAGGTAATTTTTAGTATTCGTTAATAATTCGTCTGCCCGCTTAAAGTACATTGTAGGAATGCGCGTTTCACTAGGAAACTCTTTCATATCAAAGTTGGTTGTCTTAGTATATATCACATTCATAGCCAAATCGCAGACTGCCCATAGTTTCTATAAACGACAAAAGGCGAAATATTAAATATTACTTTTTAAAGATATCCAACAAAGTTTGATTCGATCAAGTATGATATTTACATAATTCATATTGTTATCCTCGGGCTTCAATGCATCTTTGTGGCTTTTCATTCTTTCTATGAGATTTTTATAGAATCCATAACAGTAGTACTCGTTCTTTGTGATGAGAGGTTCAAGTATAAACCATAAACATTGTTGAATCACTTTTAATTGAGTTACCATCAAATGACTCATAAATTCAGGATCATGCGCGAGAATGGGAACTGCGAATACTAGCATATAATCAGGTAGAATGTGGGGTAACTGGCCTACGAATACATTAAAAAAAAAGTATTAAGCGACGAGCGACCAAGTCGGTACTTTGCAAAAAATAATGTAGAAAACGCTAAACGATATTTTAATAATGCCTTACTATTTAGTTTCTTACCCATGGCCCGTTCTACAGTACCCAAAGATAATGTCTTAACGTAATCCCTCCTTTTATTTATATCTGTCTGCATATATGTCTTTAATACACACTTTAACCGTTTATCTTGTTCTTTTCCGGCCAGTGCATAGTATCCCATAAAGTCCAACGGCAAGCACTTATTTGGAATCCCTCTGCCAAGACCTTTATGCAATTTACTACCAAAAGCCTCTCTCACCTGTGGTACGTCGTCCTAAAATCAGACGTTAAATGTCTGAAATACTAGAGGTCCACAGAATATCTCTAGCATGCAAACACTGAATATCACACCCAACATACCACCATCAGTTGCGACAAGTTATAAAACTGTTCTGCCGTAAATTGGTCACCAACACCCTTTTGTTCGCAAATCTTCAGCATCGAGCACCCTGCTTGTAACCGTAGCCAGCTCATTTCCGCTTTACTCAAACGTCCCTGCTGCAGAAGATCACCCTTGTTCACCACAAAGGCATTCAACATTCTAAATGTTTTTTGTGCTGAGAGCACGTCAGTCTTCAGTCCTAATAGCCAACGTGCCATACATTTCAACCCTTCCAATCTGCAACGCGTTTCCTCAGGTAACTGATCTTCTCTACACCAATCTCCTTCGATGGTGTCTGACGTTTGCTCGCTGCTTTCCTTCACTAGTAATTCCTTGACTATCTGTTTAAATCCATTGTTTTGCAAATGAGTAAAGAATTGCACGATCATTTTCAAAGCACGCAATTTTATGCAGTAATAGGGGAGGACTTACTTTTCTTGAAACCATATTCTTTATTTGTACTTGATACTTGTCTGGCAAATTATAAGCTATATGACCTAACGTGACTATAGATGTTCTGTAATACTCTGAGGTTGGTGTAAGAGTATTTTTAATTCTTTCAATGATCTCAGGGAAAATGGTATCGTGTATATTGGTCATATTGACGAATAAACACCTGACAGCTTGTTTTGCTTGTTTTGGTGTTCCGGTTTCGGCAAAGTTTTTACATATAGGTACCATGAGATTCATGATATCTGGCGCTACATCGCACAGAGGTTTGTATTTTCCCAGAAAGGTAAAAATCGAGAGGACCAGCGGTCCCACCATTTCATCTTCTAGTTCGAGCAGATGGACCAGTTGCATTAAAATGTCATTATGTAGAAAATGTGGGCCAAAAACAAAGGAAAGCATCTAGAAATCACAATACATTATGTTTGGCAGAGTTGTCATATTAATATGAAAATATAATTATAAAGGAGAATAACTTACCACAAGTAATCTTAAACCTTTTTCACCAGCGTTATTTGGATTGAGACCAACTTCTTCTATCACATTACCACCTTTCAAACAGTCTAATACGTATCCAATCAAAACCTGTTACAATTTTTCATATTAATACGTCTCTTTTCATATACATAAAATATTAATACGCATATGGACATAAGCATTGAAATGGAAAGTACATACTCTAATTGCCTCTTCGTCGATCATGACTGAACTGACTCTTTCGAGTAACATTTTTATTGTATTGTAATAGAGATTTGTCATAACCGGTTGTCCTAATTTTTTAAGAACCATACTGATCGTATCGGCACAATCTTTGCAAGAGACGTTTGGTTGAACTATTATCTCCATGCCCTGCAGTAATCCTGCATCTTTTCTCATATGACCACTAAATTTCTGTAAAAATTCCTGTACTTTCATAGGGTCTGGTAGAAAGCGCGAAATTTGATGAATTTTGGTCATTAATTCATTGGTCGCATCTGGCTTTTTAACAATTTCTAGCCATTCTACTACAGCCCTCCGTACACTAAAATTCAAATTATGGTGTACATGAATATCTGACTTGTCTTATTCTATTACATATTAAAGAAAATATAGTAAACTCAGTTGAAAATATCCTTACGCAAGTTGATGTTTTTGGAGTTCTACAAAGGCCTTTGATGCATGATCGTCTATAGTGCCTAACAAATGATACAATTTCTTCATTCTTTCCTCTGCTGGAAGCTGATAAGGGACCAAGCAGGTATTGAGTAACCTCTCTACCAACAACCTGTCTTCCATGCCTGCCATATAATAACCGTGTAATATTTTATCCTTTATCCATGTCACAGCTTTTTTTGTTGCTTGTGGTACATCTGCGTCATTTAGATGTTTCTTGTATATCATTGCTAAGCCTGCCATTGCCTCTTTTCGAATTTTAAACTGAAATTACGCACATTAAGAAAAATATTAATAGTAGTATAACGTATTATAATAATTAGAATACATAAATGAACTTGAAATCAATGCTTAACAAAAAAAATCATACCTTTTTATCCAGTGTTCGTTCTTTAACAAATTCCAATAAATCTTCACTGTCAGATACAACTTCAAAATCTCTCTTGGCAGTAGTGACAATGGCCATTACGACTTCGTATCGGACACTTTCATCAGCATCGTGTTGTCTCAGCTTCAAGGTGTCAGTAATATCTTTTCTCAATTCCGGGTGATTTAACAAAAAATGCATAGAGTACTGGACACATTTAATACGTATAGACACGCTGATGTCATTAAAACGTCCAAGGAATGCTCTCCATAATTGTGTATGCTGTACAGCTAATTGAGATCCCTTTTCAGAAAACATTCTTGCCAATAGTGCAACTGCACCCAATCGTTCATTCTCGGAGGAAGATTTTAATTTGCATTCCAATTGTGGAAGGACGGACAACAATACGCTTGGGCATATGTGATTTAATTCATAAATTAAGTCATACACTTTTTTACAGATTTGCAAGCTCTTTTCCTCCTTTCCCAAAATCAGAACGTGATTAAAGAACTATAATCATATAAACCTCATGTTATAGTATATCTCCAAACAGAGATGGATGTAAGTGTAAATATAATGTTTAATCTACTCACCGCTTGAATGTATGGTTCTAATGTATCGCTACACTTGATTACCAGCTCCTTTGCTAATAAATATGCGTTCTTTTTCTGTGTTTTATTTGGTTCTACAATGTTCATAAGTATGATATCTAAAAGTTCATTGCTAACGATATCTGATTCGGTAATAAGCGGGCACAACACGTCCAACATAAAACTTTTAACTTTTCCTGAGTGCTCGTCACTACAAAATAAATTTAGATAATGGGATGACAATCAGTGAAGTGAATACGATTAACGTATTTACAAATATACTTACTTTACTATTTTAAACATCAGTGAAAAAAGAGCACAAAATATTTCTTGACAATCTTCCAGTTCAAAGCACATGTTAAATGACTTTACATATGCCAAATTTTCAAGAAGATAGAAGTATCTTTTGAAGGCGGGATCTTTAGGATCTTTTAAGCCAGCCAATTGTTTGATCAGGAATAAAAATATTGTTTTTACCTGCATAATGTCAAAAAAAAATCATTTGAGCAAAAAATTCTATGGTGCTTATACTTTTACACATATAGTATAATTGCCAAACATTTCCTACCTGTTCAGCATCTTTATATGGGGCTTCTGGTGCGTAAACTCTTAAAACATCAGCTATACAGCATGCAATTAGCAGCTGCACATCTTTGCTCTGATGCATCAGAAAATGTTCTTCTGCTAAATGTAAAGCAAGCGGAATATACTGCTGATACATTCCTTCATCTTGACCCATTGCTTGTAGGGTATGAGCTAATGTCTGTGTAAGAAATACAAAGTAATTATATGTAATAATATATATAAAAATTTCCATTGAAAAATTTATGCAAGGAATATTATTTATCAAAATGCATACCTTGAGACGCCTGATTAATTCATCTGGACCCAGATCTTCGGTGACGGATCTGCACCCTTGCGGGTAAACTATTTCTGACATAATGTCTGCTAAATGATTTAACGAAATGTGTTTAACTATTTATCCTTAAAATAATCTAGAACACCGTCCAAATTCTGCAAAATGTAATATTTATCAACATTTCTTCCCATATTATAATGTTTCATTGTAAAAGATATAACTACAATGTTTATTAAATCTTATGCATCATCTTATACATTAGAAAAAGTGTATAAGACATATCGGCAGGAACGACATACCTCGTAACGCTATATTATTAATCGCCTATACTTCACCATCACATAATACCAATCGTATTGTATGATTTGTTGCATTAGATTTATATCTCAATAGCAAACAAACATTTATACTCAACATGAAACCACTTAGCTCACAATGACTATGGCACTATTACCATTCAGTTACTGATACATATCGCTTGCCCTGTTTCAATTTTATCTCAAGTATACACTGAAAAATTATGAATCCAGATAGTCGCACAATACTGTTCTCTCATTATGAATGTAAAATACATTGTATATGGAATGTCTACTATCAAAATGTAAGTTTCATTCCGTATAAAAGGAACAAGAATTCGATTACGTATAATTTCGCATGGATAGTACACTTCTTAAGCAGAGGTAGATTATAACGATTCTCATGCGTTTGAGGTTATGTCTCCTACCTGTACACATATACAAGACACAACATAAACACTATTATTATTTAGCGCGTTTAAGAAGAAAGATTTTATCGTAACTGTGGAACCGCGCGAAAGCGGAGACTATTTAATTTCTTAGAAAGGGTATTACCTCAGGATATGCATAGGCACCACAAGGCCTATGACACTCAAAATATCAATAAAGCAAATATATCTGATGAGTACACGGCACTATCTTGGTTTTTGGGGAACACACACTATTGCGATATTTTTACCATTAAATGCGGATATATCGTCTTCGTCGTAAGTTTCGAAATTTTGTATAAATATTTGGCATGGTAGAGTGATCAAAATGTCAGCAAAAAGTGGCGAAATCGGTTTCGTAAACGGTTAAGCGTGTCAAAGGACGCGACAGCGCACTTCTATCGGCTGAAGTTAGCCACGCTCAGTCGAACCGAGTTACTTGGCGGCCGACGGTTAAACAACGACAAGATAAAGTCTCTAACTCCGTCCGATTCTGCGATTTTATTGGACAACGTTGATGTTCAAAAAGAATTACACGTCGCTCACAAGGAAACGATATCACCGAATATCTCTCTGCCTTTCGATCTCCATGAGGGACTTTCATAAATCCACTGTTACGCCGACTTAAAGAATAATATCATAATGTATACCCACTGTCATATCATTGGCGATTAATGTTTTGTAAAGTCAAATATATTCTATCCAAAGATCGGCGAAGAACAAATCGTAGTGGCAATTGCACACTCTACGTATGGACGTGTCAATATGTCGCTAATTGAATTCCAATGAGAGCAACTCTTGATATTAATGCCAGAACTTTGAAAGTACCATCAAAGAAACATTGTTCATGGAAAACGGAAAAAAATCTTTTTTTTACTTCTTTGCGCGTAACAAAATTATATCATAATAAGAAATGCTTGGGTGAATTATCCAACAGAAATTTATTTTCCAAAACGGATATGCCGGAGTTTTCATGAAATTCTGCTGAACGGAAATTACGTATCGTACCGCCTTCTTTTTTGGGCACGTGCGACAAGCGTAAGAACTGGTTCAGCGCTGATCAGTTTTGTTAGGAAGAAATTGATCATCTCGACCAGGATAATTTGCAAACAATGGTAATGTAATCCTTCAATATTGCAGATTACGTTCATTAGTTTTTGATGAAAAAGCATTGCGTGAATAATAAATATGTATTTTTCACGATATGATGCTCATGTTAGGTTAAGTAAGCAATGCTTATTTATTATCGGCGAAAGTATATAGAATTTCCTATAAACTTTTTATTTATATAATAATTAATTTAAATACTGCTTTTACACCTCAACATTTTTTGTAGGCAAGCACGAAGGTTGACAATCCTGAAAAACCGGGACAGGAAGTAACTCCCATACATAGAATCAGAATAACGCTCACATCCCGTAATGTACGTTCCTTGGAAAAAGGTGAGTTTTGATTTATTTGTAATCCATACTTTTATATTCTACTGCAGCAGTATAATTGTTATATTCCCAACATATCATTATTCTATTCTAGTGTGCTCTGAACTAATCAATGGAGCAAAGAAGCAAAAGCTAAAGGTAAAGGGACCTGTCCGTATGCCGACAAAAATTCTTAGGATCACAACGCGTAAAACACCTTGCGGTGAGGGATCGAAGACTTGGGATCGTTTTCAGATGCGCATTCACAAAAGAGTCATTGACCTGTATTCTCCATCGGAGATTGTGAAACAGATTACAAGCATTTCCATCGAACCTGGTGTAGAAGTGGAAGTCACAATTGCCAATGAATAAAACATTTGCATAAAACTGTCCAAAAGTTTTAATAAAAATGTGAAAAAGGATGAGATTGATTAAAATTTTACTGTACATGAAACAATATTTTACATGGCGCATTTGTCTATCTTGAACATTTTAATAACTAGCATGAAAAGCTAATGTTACACTTCCTTTTTATAGTATAAAGATAAAAATAAATTCCTATCTTTTTTCGTTAAAAAAATACCATATTTGTATATTTCACTATACTTATTTGAAAAATTCGGTAGAATAATGTCCGTCGAGGCAGTAGCATATTTATTGGAGTATATCCGTGATCCAAAAACATGTAAAATATCTGTCAATTAACTAGATCCGTAGCTTTTAATTGATTATACATTCAATCCTCTTCCTGAGACTCGTTTCCTGCTTTTCTGTCTTCATCACCTCCCTCACCACCACTAAAATCATCCATACCCTCCACTTCTTCCTCGTCATCGTCACCAGCAACTTCAGCATTTTCAAGTTCTGCACGTTCCATTTGTCTAGCCAACTCTGCTTCGTCTGTTGCAGTGACAACTTTAGGCTATAAATTAAATTGAAATAATATATAACTAATATAACTTGATGATATGAAGTATAAACTTTAATTAAGTTGTAAAGTAAATCCAGCTTACCGCCATTTGAACGTTAAATACTCCTCCAAGAGATGTTATTTTACTTTGTATAACATCAATTGCATCACTCAAAGCTTTCAGTCCATCTTGTTTTTCTGGTGTAGATGTTGTCATGACTAAGTGCAAGACTTAAATTATAGAAACAACTTCAAACTATACGCTTAAATTTTACTGAAAAATAGTAATATGTACCATATAATGGAGGAGCAATTAAGTTGATTTTAATAGGGAGTTCCTCCGTGGAGAGAGCTAAACCGGCTTTCAAAGCAGTTTTTACTGCATCAATTCCCTCGTATCCATAACAAGCTACTTCTACATCAGCTCGTATTTTTACAGCTTGTGAGGTGAGCTTCCGTTTTATGTTGTTTAATAATACCTCCTTAGTATGTTCATCAAGACCACACTCTGCTAAAATAGATGGATCCCTAACATGACAATATATTAATGATAATCTGCCTGTAGCCGTAAAAGTGAATTTATTTTTATAAGGAAAAATACTTGGTATACTCACAACACTGATTGCTTGAAGAAATCATAAGCAGAGGTTTTTTGCTTCTTATACTTTTCTTCAAAATGCCACGCCGTTTTTTGGTACAATTCCTCCAGCTGATCATCGCTATCATAGTGCAGTAGTTCTGCAACATGTCTTAAAATAGAATTCACAGCTTTTGCCTTTGCGTATCTTTCTGTACACTTTTCCACATCCTCTGCAGACACTCGCCGCTTACTTAAATCAATGTAACCTACAAATAAATAACAAGTCATTTACAATGTTACGATCAATCAATTAACATGCTTGTGCATTTGGTACTAATAATAACTCACCCTTTTCTTTGTCTACTCTTATGACAACGACAGGTTCGGTTTTGCCTACTCTTATAAGCTTATTAATAGACCTGATACGTCTTCTGGACAATTCAGAAAGAAGAATCATACCCTCAATATTATTATATTCCAATAGGTGCACGTATGCACCCATTTCTGCTATGCTACGCACATTAACCATCACCACGTCCTCCACCTCCGGATACTTTTCTTTATAAAATCGACACGATAATACCATTTTGATTGCTGAAAAGAAAGTTTGTGTTTATAGTGCTATGTTGTGTAATGCATCAAACTTATTAAAGCGAAATTGTAAAAACCTTTACTACAAGAACTCCGTAATATCTACCGAACAATCGTACGATGATGAAATAGAGTTAAAGGACTGTCAAGAGTAGCATGGATGTATGAGTAAATCATAGGTTATCTTATAGGTTACCTCCTTGAAATCGTGAAAACTATAACAGTACCGGTATTATAATTACCAAAGGAAGTACGTCCAATGAAAGATTGAACTACCGTTTATTTACTCCTCTAAAAGCCGCGCAAACAATAAATATATGTTGAAGTACGTTAATAATCCATGTGCAATATTGTGTTAGTTTTCGAATAGGCTGATGAAAGGGAACGCAGTGATTCTCAACTTTGACATTGCACCGTACTCCGTATTTTTAGGTATCGTGCATCAGTATGTTACACGATTTACCCAACATCCGATAGTTATCCATCATATCTATTTCTCCATGAAACGCTCAAAAGTCGATAATACAGAGAGAATAACACACAAATGCGATATTCGAGAAATTTTGAATAAAGATGACATCTAGTTATATTGTACATCTATCAAGCTATATAGTGCATACACACATACCACAGTGTCGGAAACATTATGTCAATGATACAATTTTACTCAAGGCACATTTGTAATTATCTATCATACATTGCATTAATCTATTGCAAAGTATATAATCATTATATATTTTAATAAATAATATCATTTTACAATAATAGCTGTCATAGTTAGAGTTTTGAAAAACATTTTTTTAACAATTTTGTTGATTAGATATAAATTTACAAAAACTGTTTTAATTTTACAAAAATCTTGTAATATCGATGCCCAAGACATTTTAATTTATGATCTGGTGCCCCAATCCAGTGCTGTTTCCATTTATGAACAGCGTTGAAGCAGGTGGCCAATCTTGTTCCTATTTTTTGGCACTGAATGCTCCTACTACGTGACAGGTAGTTTCTCTATAGGGCCACCGCCAATGACAAACGTTTTCGTGGGTATGATCGGATTATACAGAGCGCGACATGTCTTGGTCAGGTTAGAAAATGACTGGAACGTCAACATGAATCGCGCATAGTCCAAATTGCCGAACGAATGTGAATAACAAAGTGCGACGGCCGACGTTGCGACCCGGAATTGATTGTTATCAGCAGAACGAGTGCAAAAACCAAAAATGCCCCTTGTCGCCAAGAACTGTCCGCACGTCGCCAATCGTGGTGATCTCACGTTCATCGAGACGGTCGTATTGCAGAAGGAGAGATTCGTTAAATGTAGCGACTGCGACATGGATGGCCCTAATCTCTGGCTGTGCCTCTTCCCCGACTGTCGTTGGGTTGGCTGCGCCGAAACGCACTTGGACCATAGCACTTTTCACAATCAAAAATTTCCAAGCCATTGCGCTCATATGAATCTATCCACAAACCGTATCTGGTGTTACGCTTGCAAAAGGGAAGTCATTGCGAGACATGTACCATCTCCACCCTTGTCGCCTACCCAGTTAGACGTTAAAACTATGAGCAACAAGTTTTCTGGTGATGCTCCGATAAATATTGACTATAAAATGGATGGTCTGGATAGAGTCATGTTTGACAAGTAAGTAAAATCGACTTTCGAAACAGGTGGCGTTTCATATCTGCTACGTCAAAGTAGGATTCGGTAGATTTTATTTGTGTTATGTTTGCTTTAAATTAGTCTTACGATGATTAATATTGAAGCAGATTTTGGCTGCTGTAATAGCTCGTTAGATGTGACATGTAGAACAAACTGTTCGGTTAATTACTTTTATGAAGCAAATAAATTAATAAGATGCTATGTGTTACCTGTTTTTTTCTGCAATTTTTTGGCATAGTAGATTTAATTTAATTGAAATACAAACTACTGCTTGCAACTATTTATAATTTTTTCCTTGTGATTTTTTCTATTTTTATTTTATTTATAATAGGTTGTATGGAGAATGGGTTAACAACAGGGTAAACTCGGATAAAGGTGTTTTACACAATGATAGAACTGGCGATTCTCCTGAGAGTACAGATTCGGACGATGGTAAAGATTTTTCTGGCAAACCTCGTGGGCTGGTCGGTCTCCAAAATATTGGAAATACCTGTTACATGAATGCAGCGCTTCAAGCTTTATCGAACGTGCCACCTTTGACTCAGTTCTTTTTGGATTGCAGTCATATGGTTAGCTACATGTCCAAAGATAGAAAGCCTGGTTTAAGCTTAAGTTATTTAAATCTTGTACGGGATATGTGGAATAGAAAAACAAGGGGTTACGTTGTACCTCATGGTATATTATCCGGTATTAGAACGGTGCATCCAATGTTCAGAGGGTACCATCAGCATGACACCCAAGAATTCCTAAGGTGCTTCATGGATCAGTTACACGAAGAGCTGAAAGAACATATTGAAGACGATCGAGATAACCTGTTGAGGCTAAAGGGTCTGGGCGAACATTCTTCCGACGAGGAGGAGACCGAAATGGATGGAAATGGTTCCAGCCAATCGGATGGAGAGTACGAAACATGTGATTCGGGAGTGAGCGAACAGAGCTCTTTGAGCGATGAAGGTGAAAGAGGTACAAAAAGGAGATATTCTCGTGTCTCTCAATCGGAAAAGTTGAGGAATAAATTCACTAACAGGAGTATAAAGAAATCTACCGTCGACCAACCGTTTTCTCAACAGCAACGGTCAGCCCAAAACTCACCGGCCAAGTATCGTACCAAGAAACAAATAAAAACACGAAGTATAATCAGTGACATATTCGACGGTAAACTACTGAGTAGCGTACAATGTCTGACATGCGATAGAATTTCAACTAGAGTAGAAACTTTTCAAGACTTGTCATTACCCATTCCAAGTAGAGATCATATCGACATGTTGCACCAAGGTTCTCTAACACCTCAGAAGGCAGGACCGTGTTCAGATGTCGTATACGTAACAAATCAATCTGGTTGGCTTTCCTGGTTTTTGCAATGGATGCGTTCTTGGTTCTGGGGACCAGTTGTCAGTCTTCACGATTGCCTTTCCGCATTTTTTAGTGCAGACGAATTAAAGGGCGATAACATGTACAGCTGTGAAAAGTGTAATAAATTGCGCAATGGAATAAAATTTTCTAAGGTTCTAGAACTGCCGGAAATACTTTGTGTTCATCTGAAAAGATTTCGTCACGAATTGATGTTTAGTTCGAAAATAGCAAGTTACGTCTCGTTTCCCCTGGAAGGACTAGACATGCGACCTTATTTACACAAAGAATGTGTATCCAAAGTTACCATGTATGATTTGATATCGGTCATCTGTCATCACGGTACAGCTGGAGGCGGTCATTACACGTGCTATGCTCTGAACCCTATAGTTAATAAATGGTTTGAGTTTGACGATCAATGCGTCACGGAAGTATCTCCGGAAACCGTCAAACATTGCGAGGCCTATGTATTATTTTATAAGAAGTGGTCACCAGATATGCTACAGCAACGAGATAAAACCATGGAACTGATGGAGATATCGTCTAGAGAATTATCGGACTTAAATTTTTTCGTTTCTCGTCAATGGATAAATCGTTTCAATACATTCTCGGAGCCTGGACCGATCGACAATTCCGACTTTCTTTGTCCTCATGGAGGTGTTAATCCTATCAGAGCTCAATGCGTGGATAAACTCAGTATGCCCATACCACAAGCAGTCTGGGAATACTTGTATAATACGTAAGTATTATTATTATTGACTTTTCTAAAAAAGTTTTTTGCTCATAAGAAGTAATGTGAGTGTAAAGATGAATCCGTTGTAACCATGCATATACCTTTTATCAGATTTGGAGGAGGTCCAGCATGCACACATTTATACGAATGCCCGGTATGCGAAGAGAAATATGAATCGCTACAGAAACGACGGCAGTACGAAATGGAGGTATTCCAACGATTAAACCACAACATCGATAATCCACCTGCCATATACGGTCTTGCCATGGCTTGGTTGAGACAGTGGCAAAGCTTTGTTCGTGGGAAGGAGACTCAACCGCCTGGTCCTATCGATAACAATTCCATTATTATAAATAAGAATGGGCAAAATATTCTTAAAGTCGGTAAGTTACCGCGCGTAATTTGAACGTTTGCGACTACAATGTTCCATGCATCCGTCTCGTAGCTAACGTAAACATTTTTTCCAGGCTCGGATTATGGTCAGATACCGGAGGAGCTTTGGCAATTTTTCTTAAGTACCTATGGTGGAGGACCGGAATTGATGTTGCACACTTGTCCACGACCGGTGTCGGCTCAGCCTAGTATATCGTTACATTCCACTTCGAATCCAAACCTTATCGATCAGAACCTTAAGTTCGTTCGTGCAGACGTTAAATCGAATAAAGTATCCGTAACCAAAAGTTCCGAGACAATTTCGCAGCAAGACAGTGCTATCGAAAGCTTACCGTCGGACAGTGATTCCCATCAGACTCAGAGAGATGTTAGCGAGTAAGTCAGGCCGCGTCCACAGTCCTAACATCCCGTGATACATTTGAAGTAACGAACATTTCCACTGGACATTTATGTTCTAACCGAATAAGGGTGAAACTAAAGGATCAATTTTTCACTTCTAAGCCCTGTCTCCATTATAGATTTATCGCTAGGTATCGTAAACGAAAAACAAGAGTATTTTCCGCAGCAGAACGTTAATCGCTGAGCATAATTGAGCGTCTGTAATATACCTTAGCATTACGGGATTCAAGAACTTTCTGTACCTTCTAGACCAGCTAGCGAATTTTATTTACGGTCATTGCGTACAATATTATTGTAAATTCATATAGTCGTTATGTGTAGTTACTGGGAAACGTAGTTAGTACAAAATTTCGTATATCATACAGCCAATATTTAATGCCCATTAATCTAGCTGTATTATTTGGATATAGCCGGTGACTTTGACGTTGAAAGTTTCAAATTTTTGATGTTTCTACGATTAATATTATATTCGTGTGTCATTCCTGCATGTACAAAATGATGTTACGTCGTCCGAAGTCAGGCAGACATATTTCGGTTGTTGCACATTCGTTCGCGGAAACAACAAATAAAACAAAAGCGGAAGACTGACCAGTAGATATGATTTAACTTAGCAGAGGCTCTTTTAACCCTCTCGAGTACACGAATGCCTCTCGCATTCGAACTTTGTCTCGGGAGGAAAACTTCGATTTGAAAGGAAAATGAAAAAAACGGTGAAAAAAAATAAATAATCGTGAGCCTTCGTCTTACGCGCCTGATCAATGTATCTCCATCGAGATACGTATATGTGTTTTTGGTACAACTTTTCAAACGGCATTTTTCGTTGTGATCTCACAGTCTCGCCTTGTTCTTGCGAGAGTTGGCGATGCTGTCGTTGAGCATGTTAACGTTTTACGTACAACACCGTGAGCCACTCTCCGTTCTACCGTAACGTAACGTACGTCTCGTGCGAAACTCACGTCGAGTTTCGAATTGCGGGGACACGAACGATTGTAAAGTGAATATTACTTCTCACTGTAAAGAGTAACATACCTAAGATGAATAATAAACAAGTTGGTTTCTTTATTTATTGAAATCCACGCACGTTTTTACTTCCTTCTCCTATCCGTCGGATTTCTTCATCTTTGCGCGAAACATCGGAGAAAATAAACGCCGGTCGTGCTTCGGTGAATTTCATTTTGGGCGTATCACGTTCGAAAATAAAATGAGCTATAGAACGAAATAGTGAACGAGGAATAATATTTTTCGACTTATTTTCGCAGATATACGGTAGACATATTACAGTAGAATATTACTTGTATCAAAATTTAGTAAACGACGACTACTTTTCTTTTCAAAGACGAAACGTAAATAGCGAATAGCCAAATTGCGCATTACTCGACTCACAACTGAATATACGTAGATCTTAAGATTTAAGATTTATAAGTGCGAGCCAAACGGTCTCTCGTATATTTGCGATATGAAAATACGAAAATCTCGTGATCGGTCTTTTAAGCGTTAATGCATTATTGCGAATCGCGAAACGATCGATGCAAAGTTCCAAATAATCCCCGAGTACCGAGTACGTTATACGCGATCAAATTCGGATGGGCAATATTAAAAGCGTGCAAGCGAAATTTCGTTGAGGTTGGGTGATTTCCAGAGTAGATACAGTACTGAGGAATCGGATGAGATGCCTCGTGGACCACATCGATCGAGTCTTGCGCGTTCGGGGGAGGCTGGCCATATTCCCCTGGTCTCCCGACCCCCAAAAATTCAGGTCCCACAGTCGATGCCGCGATTAAGGGCTCGCGTTTAGGGACTCGAGGAATCGCGGTAGACCGTAGACGACCATGCGGTGTCGTAGCGCTCATAGTTAGGCGACCGTTTCGACCCTCCTTCCTTTCTTCTTCTCGTCGCACCTTGCTTTCGGCGATCCGTAACTGCTGTCGTCGTTTTTCGTTTACTCGCTTCACGCGCCACCCTCTTCGTCCGAAGACGGGCTCGCGCAAACGGCCACCCTTTTGCGATACCGCTGGAGCACTACGGAAGGGAAAAGGCCGACAGGTTCGTCTCGCTGGTGAGTAGTTCGACGAATATTTCGAGACCTCTCTCCGTCATCGATGCTTTTCTCCGGAACGGGAGTTCGATTTGTGGATGTCAGACTTATTTCGGTCGTTTTAGATATTGGCTCTTCCGTCAGTTTCATGCGGTAATCCATCGTCGTTCTGGAGCTTTACGTAGTACCGATAAGCGGAAAGCAAAGGGAGTTGAAATCCGTCGTCGAATAGAATTGATCCGTAATAAGGATGGAAGTTAAATCGGGTTATACGCTATTCGATCATTTGCAACGGTTTCGCAAAGTCGTGTTCTATCTTTGTATTTCAACGATAATTTTCTGGAACATTACTCGCGATGGAATATCGAACGAAACGAAGGAATATCTTGTGCACCGTGCAGCGATGATCATGGCGATATGCTCCTTATTAAACGAAGTGGTTATCTAGAAACGAAATAGTCGCGCTATCTTAGATCTCACGCTAAAAACGAAGAAGTATATACACCCGTGGGCGAGAATCGAATTTGCAGTGCCATTTCTTCGTAATATCCGTACCGTCTATGCACACGATGAATACGCTTAGAATACGATCGACTTACGCTTGCACCATTGCTCACTCGTATTATCCTTTCGTACTCTCGTTATCCTTCTTCCATATAAGATTGAAACGAGAAAAATAATGCGCAGCGACGGTATTTAATCTTAAGTGTACGTCGTCGAAAATAATGTTAGCTCATTACTGGTTATGGAATGCGTTAACCGGTTGGACTATTAACAATGTTCACGGTGATATTCGTATTCTTCGAGACGACGAAGGAAGCGAGTTTCCGCAGATTTCGTATATCATAATGCCGACATGTAAATTATTCGATTCGAATGCGTAAACCTCGATTTCATCGTCGCTTATCTTCTTTGAGTAGTCGTACATCCATCCCTTCTTTTCGTGCAAAGGATAAACTACTTACGTACATGCACGCAGGTATGCGTGCATACAAGTGCGCACCTGCGTGCATCGTGCACGCGTGTACGTATGCGTTTAGAAGGATTAGCGATAATCACGAGGACTCGTGTGTTCTTCGAAGCGGCGAAGTAAGAAATGGCGAACTTCCGTGGTTTCTACATACCCTCCTTCGGGGCGACGGTGAACGTTGCCTGGGAAACCCTGAAGGCCAAGTGGCCCGAGAACAGCCCGTGCATGGAACTTATCCGGGGTCCTGGCGGCGGCCAGCGGCCGGCACCGATGCAGGACACCCAGGGGCAGTTCAAGTCCTTCGACGAGAGCCGCGACAACACGGAGATGATGGCCATGAACGGGGACCAGGCTTATCGGGACCAGAACAACGTGGCCGTCGCCGAGGACTCCTTTAGCTATCAAAGGAACGGGTAATCTATGCAGGATTTCATATATTTTCAATACATCGAGCGTCCTGGTAATTTTCGTCTGGTAATCGATTCGCTGGGCGTTACCGATTTTACGCCTCGAAAGTATCGACATGGTCGGTCTTTCAGGAGTATGCCACGTTTTTCTTGCTTTCCATTATTTTTCAACCGGTACACTCGACCGATTGTACCGCACACGCGTATCAAAGAAGAGCCCGTATTTTCATCCACTCCTCTTACATTCCGTCCGTTTTTCGATACGCGCCGTTAACTCCTGCCGGCATTTCCTGCTTTTATATATATATATAAGTAAAAAACTTCCACAAAGGAATTGCGATATTCGGAAGGATATTTTCCTGAAATTAATCGTGATCTCAGTAGAACGCGTAAATTGGACGTTAACAATATTGTAGTTGGGTGAAGCTGCGGGGCACGGTCTACGACGATTTACATTTTCGGTGTGCATTTTTTTGCAACGCATTTCGATGTCGTTGTCCCAATTGTGGATGAAGGACGGACACTTCTTTCGACTCTTCTTTCTTTTACGCACGTGCGATCGAGACTTCTCTTTCGTAAGACACGAATCCGAAAAAAGTCTATTTTGAAGGTTGCCCAGAAGTTGATCTAGAAAGGCATAAATCGAGGAAGAACTTTTTTACGATTCGTTCCACCGCTGCTACTTTCATGGGGGAGGAAAAGCAAAGGTTTTTTTTTCCACGCACGATCAAAGCGTGCGATGATCAGCATTATTTTCACCGAGGAAACGATCATCGTTCATCGAAGAACTTTCACGACAGGGATAAGGTCAGGACGGGTAGCCTGAGCAGCGGCGAATTCAGCGAGTACGACGAGGGTGGGGGCGAATTCGGGAGCGCGGGTGTAAAGATCGACGAGTGGCAAGCAGCGTGGAACGTGACGAACGCCATTCAGGTAAGATTCCCCCTAAGAACGCTCGGCACGAGGAAACCTTAATCCACTCATCGAGGACCTTTTTAGCGAGCCACGGCATGTATATCCCATTACGACCGGCACGGTAAACGTAGAGAAGGCCGTGTCTTTCCTCGTATCGAATGCTCACCGACTTTCAGGGTATGTTCATCGTATCCCTGCCGTTCGCCGTCCTACGGGGTGGATACTGGGCCATAGCCGCGATGATAGGAATCGCTCATATCTGCTGCTACACCGGGAAGATCCTGGTCGAGTGCCTCTACGAACTCGACACCGTCACGGGCCAACGAGTCAGGGTACGAGACTCGTACGTGGCGATCGCCAAGGAATGCTTCGGACCTACGTGGGGCGCCAGGGCGGTCAACATAGCTCAGATCATCGAATTGCTAATGACCTGTATATTGTACGTCGTGGTATGCGGCGATCTGATGATAGGGACTTTCCCCGAGGGAGCTATCGACACGAGAAGCTGGATGATGCTGATCGGTATATTCTTACTGCCCCTTGGTTTCCTAAAATCCCTTCACCACGTCTCGGTACTGAGCTTCTGGTGCACCATGTCGCATCTCTTCATAAACGCGATCATCGTAGGATATTGCATACTGGAGATCGGCGATTGGGGCTGGTCGAAGGTAAAGTGGACCATCGACATGGAGAACTTTCCGATATCCCTCGGCGTCATAGTCTTTAGTTACACGTCGCAGATATTCCTGCCTACTTTAGAGGGTAACCTGATCGATAGGTCAAAGTTCGACTGGATGCTGAATTGGAGTCATATCGCGGCCGCTGCCTTCAAGTCTCTGTTCGGGTGGATCTGCTTCTTAACGTTTCAGAACGATACGCAGCAGGTGATTACCAATAATCTACACTCACCCGGTTTCAAAGGCTTGGTTAACTTCTTCTTGGTGATAAAGGCAGTGCTTTCATACCCGTTACCGTATTACGCGGCCTGCGAGCTGCTCGAGAGAGCTTTCTTCCGCGGTAGACCCAAGACGATATTCCCCACAATTTGGACCGTGGATCGGGAGCTCAAAGTGTGGGGACTGGCGTGGCGCGTTGGCGTTATCGTATTTACGATACTCATGGCGATATTCATTCCACATTTCAGCATCCTCATGGGCTTTATCGGCTCCTTTACCGGTACTATGTTGTCCTTCATATGGCCCTGTTACTTTCACCTAAAGCTCAAGAGAAATTCCATGGAGTGGAGCGCCGTCGCTTACGATTGCTTCGTCATTTTTCTCGGTATACTCTTCGGCGTGATAGGTGTCTACGATTCGGGCTCTGCCCTCATCAATGCCTTCGAAATCGGCCTACCCTTCTGAACCCCACACCCGCGGCATAGATTTTCGGTTTTTTCTTTCCCGCGCCACTTTATTATCGTAGAACCGCGTGTGATGCCGAGGGAATCCTTGAATCGCGCGAATCTAACTTTCCAGGATAGGGCATTCGAGGGTCGGCGCACGCTCGTTGTCGTTAGATCGCGATTAGCTCCTAGGACGGACGAGTTTCCTCGATTTTCGTATATGTGTGTAAGCCGAGTACTCTCGGTTGTGAGCGCGATAGTAAGTCAAAAGTGCCGTATAAGTGTATTTGAAATTGTACAAACTTCCGCGACCGATCATTCTGCTGCGATGCATCCTGCTCTGTAAAAGTAATCTTGTTTTTTCCGCTTTCGAATCGTTTCGTTCTTTCGTGCTTTCGCGCGATCCCTCACTTTGGTCGTTTCCCTTACGTTTCGGTCGATCCTTACACTACGTGCCGCTCGTTTGCCGATCGATTAACGCTGCAAAACAAGAATCGGTGAATATTCGGAAAATCAATTTTTGCATATGGGTATACGGTGCAGGAGAAAATTAAATACCAAAATTCGCTATTGTACAACGGCTGTATAAACTCGTGTTATTTGCCGCTATTAAGTATGGGAAGTATATATAAGTGCGAGTGCTATGCCGCTGATCTTTTAAAAGTTCTGAAAGTGGAGTCAAGGTCGTTTAGTTTTTATGACACTGTTTCTCGTTCGATATCTTATCGTTGCGTTTCTTTATTATGCGTATCCGTCAACGAGTGTCGCGTATGGTCATGTCGCATGGTAAATAATCGTTGAGAATATCCTTCGCGCACGTTTCCCAATGCGAGAAAAAAAACGCCACGCAGAATCGCTACCGCTTGGAACTTTGTTGCGCGTGTAAGTTCAACCAGAATTCACACATATCCAAAGATGTAAAAAGGAAAATGGGATAAAGGAAGAAAGACAGGTGGACAGACGTATTTCAAAGGAGGTAATGGTTATCGGTAAAAGTTAACGTTACGAACGAGGCAGACACACGGGGCCTCGATATTTTTATCATATTTCCGTATCTTCCCTCGACGATTTTTCAGGGGTACGCCAATATCAGGGGGCTTTTAGGCTCGCGTTTAATCAACATAGCGCGCAGTAAACGTGACAATATTCTAATAGCTATTAAGCGTCGATGTCTTCCATATGGGTTATGAGAAACACGGTGTACATTGTACAGGATAACTACTGTTACGCAGATTTACGGAATTTTATAATTATACCGCAAATCTTATAATTTCTATTCACGCACTGATTGCAGGTTGCGACGAGAGAAAGAATCGTTTAGGCCTAGAAATTTCTTTTTTACGAAACGATTTCGTAATCGCGATCCAGGATGGCCCGTAAGTCACTTTTTCTTTCATTAATAAGAGATCGAACGTGCGTACGCCAAAATGATTCGTTGGGCCAGCCACGTATGCCTCGATGTTTCGAAGAACGATCGTCGCGTTATTACGCGTCTAGCGCGAAAATGGTCTTTCGTCGGTCAGCAACGTGCAAGCAAGGCGTAACCAGTTATGTACGAGCAAGTACAATTAGTTCAAGGATCCAACGTCTTCCGTGGTCTTTGTAGACTGCATAGATTACATGTTAGCTCGTAAGGAAGTTGGGCATAGACGATACCGTAGCTCGACCGCAGGATGTGTTTCGCTAGTTTTCCACATCTAACAGATTTACATATTCCTATTAATTTTTGAAAATATTTGCCGCCGCATTTGCGTTTTATTAATATTTATTGAATCCCATTTCGGTACCGTTGCTTTCCTTTCTAGAGAGATGATAAACGTTTCATCCTTTTTTCAAATACAACCTATATGGCAAAGCGATTATTTTCATTTTTTAAATACTAATCTATGAGTTTGTATTTCAAAGATTGCTTAAATAACGATCCTATAATGATAAAGTAGAGGGGAAAGGCGAAAGAATTTAGCGGTGATTAGAAGATTGTTAAAGAATTCATATAAGATACTGAGCATGAACCGGAGTCTTCCAATAATGTCTTCCAGAACGATAATAATAATGAGAATAATAATAATAATAATAACGTATATATCGCGATCTATTGATCGCGGAAAATCTTTGTCAATGATATTAACCGTTATATTGAGAGTTATAGAAGTTAAGCGTTAATCGTTAAGACTACGAACACACTCGATATAAGTAAAGTCGTGCTATCCGCATACTATTTTGAAACGATTATAAGGGGACCGCTCGAAATCTTTGATATTTCTGAGGTGGAGCGATCGCTGATGATCGTAAAGTTGCGTTGCAGGCTATCCGTGCAGTATGACGTAGTGTCCGATGGCTAGTCTATCCCGGTTTATTTACATCGTACAATGTCATGTTCAACGTAACGTGGAATATATTAGAATCATAATGATACCTACCAGTGATTTCTCCCGGTTTTTCTTCAACCGAGAGTCGAACTTTACCTGACATCATCTGTGAGACTTGAATGCGATATTATAAAACTATACGGGGTGTCCGCGGAATTTTAATCCGTTCTCGTAAAAAGAACAAGACTATTGGAAAAAATGTATTTTAAAAGTAACACTTCTCTGGAATCTCCTAACAAGTAGCAAAAGTTCGAATTTAACGACAGGGTATGATATTTTTCGTACACCATAGCTACTTTCGCCTCTATCTTAATATTCTTCAAGTGGATAACGATAAAAAGATTAAAATTGGTTACGTTTTAATAAAAATGGATCGAAATTCGATAGACACCCGGTATTTGCACGACTGTCGTCGAATATGTTATGTAGACGACTCATATTTCTCATGTTTGATCAAAGGTAGAAAATTCCCGTGGACCTGCCGTTCAATGGATAATTTGCAGTTAAAGTGCTTTCACGAAAGTATGCGCCTTTCGTGGCGTCTTAAAAGGCAATCTCGTCAATGTTCTAGATGAATATACACATAAACGTTACAGGCGATGTAAAGGGGCTTCCATGTTATAAGCGAGGAAAATACATAATGCATATAATCATGAGAGGTGAAAATACATTGACAAAATTTTATTCCTATGTCATTTATTTACGCTCCAGATATCCTTAAAAAATCTCGGTATAGCCGCACACTGTAAATATAATAATGTGGCGCATGGAAAAAGATAAAATATATATTTACCAGATTTTTCTGGGCAAAGACATGGTTATCGATAGGAGCAACGGAAAAGTCCGTGATTAAATGTGGAATTATTTTGAAAGGATTTAACTTCATGTTCTGTATCGAATTTGTTTCACACTTTAGACCAGACGCCTTGTATGCGTCGAAGTAACAAATAGGTTGACGCCGAGTTTCAGCGTGAATAAACCGGATAAGTCATTCTTTGGCTTAGCTTTCGGGCATAAGAAAGAGCTACTTTCACTTAAGATTGAAACCGCGAATCGAAATAAAATATTGATCTTTGTTACGCTCTAAATACTCTCCGTCGTCGCATAAAAGATCTCTTTCTTCGGAAGCCACTCAGTTTTACTCGAACGATCATCATGGAGCTGACGGTAAGCGATCTTTTATCAGTTACGTCAAAAAGTTTTTCATTTTTAATTTCGTTTTAACGCTCTATGACCAGTGATGAATTTCTAACTAACGCTTCGTTTATATACTTTTTTCTGCATCAGTCGTGCTTCCCTTTTAGATTTACAAATAATCGTGAATCAAAGGGGTAATCGCGATATTATCATATATATTGCACACATCCAATTTTCATATTTCCTTTTAAGGACATACAATTTCACGCAGGGGATGCTTACAGTATGCTCAGAGTATTGAAATGGAAGGGAAATTGTGATAAATGTGGGAGTGGTCATAGAGAGTTAATAAAACATCAAATACGTAGCTTATATATACAACTAAAACTTGATTGCACAGCGCATTTTCACACAAATTAATTATGGCATCCATGAAAAATACCTCATTTTCATTTCTGAAAAATTCCTCCACGTGTATTTCATATTTTTATATTTCTAACAAATATATACATGGGAAAGTACGCGAATCCAATAACAAAAATGATACAGTTTTTTTATCTAGTGCGGTAGATCTATAAAATTTTATAAACCTCGCTCGTCCATTATCTTAGGTCGACCATTTAATATTTGATATGTACATATCGTCGTCCACGTATATATTTTCAGACCACGTTAGGTTCAATTTGCCTGTTACTTGCGATGACTTTGGTTCGAGGAGAAAATGACGCTGAGCGGACATTTATGCCTACCAACGTCTCGGAAAATGGTAGCGGAAATAATATTTATCCTTATTTATCTGCCAGCTAATATGATCTATCAATCTACTAGCAGAAATAATATTTATTTTAGACAGTTTTAATAAAAAGGAATCGTATTAATTTTCAAATCTAATAACATTACGGTCGGTTGTTGGTCTCTTTTTAACGATCATCATTATCGTTTATTTCACAGACGACGTCGCGCGAGTAAAAATAAAAGTGTTTCGAGGGCCGACGCAGGAGAAAGATGGCGAGCGTTTCGCACCTTGGGGATTTTGGATTAAGCAACCAGCCTGATTGGTTAGATTTGTCATATTTAAATAAACTATCGTTCATCTAACCAAGTGTACTCTCTTGAGAACAATTGTCATGCTCTTGAGCGAACAAGAATGAAGATTTTTCTAGCTACGGTGGTGTAGTGGATAGAGGCTCAGACTGCCACGCGGCAGACCCGGGTTTGAATCCCGCCCATCACCTCTGGTTTTTCTATGTGATATGTATACCGTAGCTCTGGTGGTTCGGCGGAACCCACCTTAAACAGTAGGAGGTCCTAGGCCAAAATGACTTTAGCAGTCGGTGTCGAAAAAGGAATTAAAAAAAAAAAAAATGAAGATTTTTCGTTTACCCTTTATCGGCCCTAGGCATAGAAACGAGATTTTGTATAATTGATTTCGATTTTATGTTATATTGTGCTATATATTTAATTAGTTGTTTACAAGGTATAGTACTTTTTATGCAAATTTACAGTCATCATACTTTATTACTTTTACTTTGGTTACTTTAGCTCGTTTGCCTTTTACCAGAACGTCGGAGTTCTTAAACCAAATTTAATTATAATTTTTGAATAGACTCTTTCACTTCTTCACGCTTTGAATCAAATACAGGGATATGATTTGGGAATTGGTGGAGATACAAGGATACGTGATTGTATCAACAAAGAAATGTATCTTTTTATTTAATTTATTGTTACATCGTATGACACATCAGTTTCATCTTACAGCATTATTACATTTCTTGCAGATGACCGTACGATTAATTCGTTTTCTACTTCTTGTAACGAGGGTTATTGGTATTCAGTTGATTGGCATGGTTGTCTAAATCCGCCTTTGTACCTGCTCCTTTATAACCTGCAGGGCGACCGACACCGGATGCTGGATTATTTGGATTTAACTGGTTTGCTCTATTGTCTCTCCCTGCTTTGTCCATCTACGAAGATAAATAATTGTATAGCAAATTATCGATTGAATATCGTACAGTATTATTGATTGATCTATTTTGATGCTGAGTTTTTGGATGAAAACAATCAGCGTGGACGAAATATCTTCTCACGTACCGCGTAATCTTGACTTATTCCGAGAGCATAAAATATATAAGTATTCGCCGCCTAATGTAGCTATTAATTCACGGTTCTCACCGCTTTGATCGAGAACTCTAACTTGAAGTACGGAGTGTTAAATCTTTATTCTGATTTAATATGTTTCTACTTCGGCAACTGTCAATCGAGTGATAGTGCAATGCGTATACTCAAAAAAAGGTTCATAATTTCCTTATTATAAGTAGTACTCAAACTTTATTAAAATGTGAAGGGAAGTCACAAAATAGTTTTTTTTTTTCATTCACTTTCCGAAATGTTCCGAAACATTAGAACTACGGTATGCATATCACATGGAAAAATCAAAGGTAATGGGCACGATTCAAACCCGGGTCTCCTGCGTGAAAGTCAAAATAGTTATCCGTCAAAATCTGAATTTCTTCGTCTTAAGACAAAGTTATTATTCAATAATAAAAATATAGGTGCTTACCTTAAAAATTGTATACTTAGTTTTAAAACAAAGAATAGAACGTCAGAAAGCAGATCTGAATCGACTAATTCCTCACCAGCGATCTTCGCTTATATATGGACGTTCCTACCATGTAGGGGAGTACCCTTGCCTGATTACTAAGAACTCAGTCGCTTTCTGATATGGCCAAATCGCAAAATTGATTACAGCATACCAACGTAGCGACAAAATAATAACTTCCTCCATGCGATATGGTAACAGCATTTCGTTACTTATTGACATAGTGATCGTGGCATATTAAATTCAATCACATTTCGAGTTTATTTTTCTTACACCTAGACATAATTCTTATTAAGGTTCTAGTCTATGATCTTCATTCTTTTTTTATTTCAAACTTTATAGATTGCCGAACATAATTGAGAATAAGTGAATATATATGATGAAAACCCTAATAACGTATATACTTCACTAAAATATGGGGTATCGTTAGACACCCGTGACAATTGAAATACGGTAAAAATTATGACCTTTTACGCATACCTACTGTTGCTCATAGATACGTCCATGGAAACAACCGCCGTCGAGCTGTGACGTCAGCATGAGCATGCGCACAAAAGCTTCCACGTGGGTGAAAATCCCACGTCCTGGCATCACTGCTACATGCTAGCTAACTGGTACAATACAAATTCACTACGGACTTATGTGAATTACCTATAAATGCGTTTATAAGCTTGATTCCCCACGCGTTTAATGGAATCCCTTTTGACATTACAGTTAGCCCGTACGTCACCCGATGATTCATAAATGTACATAAAATAAGAATTTTAGGATTTGACGATATACTTCCTTTACGTATATATCGTTACTTAAGATGATTAGATATACATTATGAAGTTGATATTTAAGTAAATTTTTAAACTATTTTTTGGTCGATATATTGCACAATAATTGCATGGACAAATTACAAAACTCCTGAACATAATACAAGAGAAAAACAAAACATACTTTATGTGAAAAGTACAATATATAATTTGTTACCTCATAATACACTTGTAAAATAAAGACAAATGTTTATTTTTCACAGTATTCTCATTTATCACAAAATAAACAACTGTTAGAAAAAAATACGAGGATTATTTATAAGAAAAACAAATTTATATGATTCCCATTATTTCCATTACTGAGAAGTCGAAAGACCTAAAAAAAAAATATCTTTTACAATACCTAAGCATAAATTAATTATGATTATGCCAAAAAATGTGCATCGACTCACTTAGAGTCTATTTGATCTCCCGGAATGTAAAAAGGATTACATACTGCATTGGAATAAGCTGCATGTAATTTCTTGAAAATCTGTTCAAGGGAAGACAGTAATGTATTATATGTAATAATAATTAACGTACTGTCTACTTAGTAAATTATACTGTTCTGCTTTTATCCTACCATTTTAACTTCATTATCCCTCAAGGATATGTTAGAGGACTGCAGTACTATTATAAATTTGATTTTTGTATTAGTGGCATACCCATATCTGAAAATGGTATACGACGTAAAATTCTTATGTTCTAAAATTTATTGCCCAGATGATTTTCGTTATGTCTTCAAAATACAATGTGTAGACTTATACATACATTTTATATTCTTCTGTAGCATATAGCAGACCTAAGTATAAGTCACGAATATCAACCAGTGTTTTATTACCCACATTTAGTTTTTCTTCTATGATATCTATCGATGTATGCACCTTGTAATGAAACTGCAATGCCGAAGATTCGTCTGCGCATTTGATGTACTTAGGCGAGTTCTGCAAAAAAAAATTACAAAATGCAGAATGTCAGATATTGCGATATGTGGTGTTGTTGAGTGGTTTTATGAAACAAACTAAAAAAATTACAATACGAAATAAGGAACAAAAACGTATAATTACTGTGGCCATCGGCAATTCGAGCAACGTGATTCGTACTATATTGACATATGTCCTAATTATTCAAAGTTGAAAAGTTTGACTGTAACCTGCAAAACTGCAAATGTTTTTGTACTCACGTCCTTTCCAATTACGGCTACGCAAACTGCCATTTTAAGAATATTCACTGTGTGCAGATTTAAGGGTAAATATCATACTTGTTTAAACAACTCTGTACAAGAATCTATTTTGGCAGATAACAGTAAAGTCTGACAACCTTCTTCATGTATAAGCTGAGAACATTATAGGTTAGAATAGCAAATCAATTATAATTGAACATAAGTCGTATCGTCGAAGAAAAATAATATAAGAATAATATCCTTTTGAAGAATCGTTTTATGTTTGAAAATATACAATTCAACTTACAGTACATATGCCATAACATTAATACTTAATTCTACAATACATTTTTAACAAATTTCACTAAGCACTAAAGGTTCATCAAAAACATATTCCATATCTTGGGCTTTTTACAGTTTCAAAATATAACAATTATATTACAGTTTAATGTTATAAGACACAAGGCAGAAAATTATTTATATCCAAAGACAGTTCATAAAAACATTTGTGTACTTTGAAATTTCTATGTATCGCTATAATATCTTCTCTTTAATGTTCGATATTTGCGTAACATGTAAAGAGCTTCCAATTCCTTCTTAACAAAATCTCCGTGTGCCAACATTTTGTCAATTCTCTCAGGATCACGTTCTGTCTTATTTTTTTCAAAAGCTCTTCTCAAATTTGTTCTGAAATATTCATACCCCTTTGGATAGTCTCGTCCCATGAACAGGAGCTGTTCATAATATAAAATCCATTAATATGTCTGAAAATCATTCGACAACGCGCATAATAAATGATTTTTAAATCAGGAATTAAGGTGACGTGACACACGCATCAACAGATAGTTCGTGTAATTTTCAAAATAATCATTTTTCATTTTACAGTCGATGAAATGTCACGACAAATCTCCTCGGCATTACCGTTTTATACAGCGCGATAACTTTCGAACGTTGAGACATCGAGAGCGATCAAGTCAATTGCACGATCGACCTTGTGTTTCAATACCACCACACAAGTGTTTTCGCGATAGCAATTAGTATTATAACCGTTGCAAGGGGAATTCCGAACTTGCTGCGAATAAACCAGATTATGATTAATGTTAGACAATGTGACCAATTTAAACGAATCTAGTCTTGTAGAACATCGTAACCAATTGGAAGTAGAATAACTAGAGAAAGGAATAATCATCACCTTCTCCCGATTGGTCAGCTTGTACCACATGAATTTGGTGAACGGATAATTATTTGACAGATTATAGAGTGTATTTGATCAATTTCAATTTGGCTTAGATTGTAACAGAAAATTCGCTTCACATTTAGCTTTTTTTTTCTCGCAAAAATTAAAATATATAGCAATTACAACAGGTATGTAAGATATATTAGTTTTAGAATTATACAAACTAATACACAAAAATATCGATATTTTTTACGCTATAATGCATCAATAACCTATGTTGTGGATATAAATCTACTACTCTGATCAATTTCATTATAATGTGTGAGAGTTCCTCTGTCAGGCGCGAATTCTGAATTAATAACATCACGCTTGTTCGCTTGATTTGTCCCCGGGTAATTCAATCTGACATACGATTACTCGATAGTCTTGCGCATGGTCGAATGTAAAGTGATGCCTTTTTTCATTATATACATACACGTAACGTATGACAACTTATTCTTCCGGTGTACTTTTACACGTCAGAATCAACAATGCATATATGATTAATAATAACCTCGAGTTTGATTAAATAGTTTAAATAGTTTAGATTATAAACTCTTAAATTTGATGATGACATCTCTTTTATATGATCTGCATTTTGCCGTACTTCCAATTTTACATTTTTATTGGGTACACAGTAAAAAAATATTTTTACGTATAAAAAACAATTGTGTTTCGTTATAAAATTAGATAAACGTTCTTCAAGAATTTTAATTTTACAAGTACATTTCGCGAGTATTAGTAGATGTGTATAGTATTGGAAGTAAATAGATTTCGTATAATTAAGCAGAAGCGAGGAAATTAATGTTTGTCAGAGCGTTCTTCGAAGTTTTTTGCGAAACCAGAATCGCAGCAGTGAACGATCAATCTTATAGGGGATAATATTTGTCTTCCGTGAATGGTAGACTTCGTTCAAGGAAATGTTTGTAGTTCTTGTTGTTCGCACCGATGGCGCTGTTGTCATTTGACCGGAGTGATAATCTGCCTGACTGCTTTGTTTGTGGTGTAACTTCGGGATAACTGACGGGACTGGAATGCGATAAAAACAAGCATTTCGTAGAAGCGTTTCTTGCAGTAGTTAGAGCAAATCGGTGTCTTCGGTACGTTGTACGTCTCTATCGTCATACAAACCCTTCTTCGAGGTGCTAGTATCTCCTGGTAATCGTTCATCGTGCGATCACCACCCGACAGGGTAAGAAATAATTTCTGAATTTTATCCTTTGAACGTTTAAGAGCTACCGTGAAGGAGACGAGATTTACATTGTGCACTGTTTTGTATCGTACCATAATTCTGTTAAAATGCGTAGGTACGAACTAATAACACTGTATATTGCAGACATTCATTCACGTTACCAATAGTGAAACAATATTATAACACAAATGTTCTCTCATGTTTAGTAAGAAACGTAATATAATTAGTTCAGATCTTTTACGCGGTGGTTCTGAGGGGAATAAATATTGAGAATATATTTCGATGTTTCTTACGTATTTTTCTCGGTTCTTTGTTTAATATCAGCAGACTGCAGTTCAAGTATTATAACTGCTATGTGTATAAATATAATAACATATATTTTTCTTATTGTAACGGTTAATCGCTTTGAATTGTGTTTGAAAGTCACCTTTGAATTACACTGTATATCAGGAAGTTTGATTCCTCTTTGTAGTTTTTACATCATTACTTCAAATAATGTAAACAATATTATTTCATTTACAAAATTTCCTTACAAATAATTGTTACCAAAATGGAATATTGTGCAATATTATATATTATGTGCTTATGCATTTATGTGTTTATATATATATATATATATATATAATCATTACTGCGCTAAAAAAGATATGTCAGTCATTGATGCGATAAATAGCTTAGGTTAAAATGTTATCACAAGGCGGATAAGTGAGTATCACAGAATATGGCAAATAGATATACAAACATTATGACTTCTGTTACAGGCGAAAAGTCGTGATGATTTTGTTACATATATTTATTTTGGCAATATGTGGTAAGTAAAGTTATATTATTCTTTTCCGGTATAATATGTGGGGATAAATAGATAACTTCTTTATTTTCATTAGGAATGTTCCAGACTATAGGGTGCAATGTGCAAGCTCCGACCTTTAACAATGCATATACAGTGAAAGGCACCTTGCATATTCCTTATGCTGAGATTCGTGAACCATTTTACGCGTGGTATGATGGCAAAAGCGGCTCCAGTCGTATTGACTACTATGGAGGTATGGCATTAATCGTTCAGATATGCAGAAATTACATCAGACTTTATAGCATTTTTAAGATCCTGCCTTTGTGTTAAATTGTTTTCATTAAGTGTATTATAATTATATCAGGAATGGTCAAAACGTTTCAACTTTCTCACAAGGGATCATACGGCGCTAGTATCAAGATAGCTCCTGTGACCACAGAATCTGTTTTAAACGAAGAAACGTGTCTTCAAGTGAATGGCACTAAAGAATTAAAAATTAAACCACAAGCTATAATTCCTGATACAACTGGAATGGAGGTAAAAGACATTCAATATTTAGCCTTGTATGGTATAAGTTTTTTAGATATTTTAGTTATGATTTGTATAGATACCAAGGTAATGTATGAAAAAAATTTAAATATGAAATTGTCCTACAGTGTATAGGGTCTGAAATGGTAAATGGATTAGACTGCGAGAAATGGAGACTGATAGAAGAAATAGGAGAAAAATCCAACAAGTATACATTATGGATAAGATACAAGGTAGGAATAAAATGTTAACGTATGTTACTTTAGGATTTTATTATGATACAGAAATATGTTATTACAGAAAAGTCCTGTTGTGCCTGTAAAGAAAGAAGCTATACCAGTGAGGTATGAAATGAAAGGATTCAATAACTTGCTGGGATCTCACTATGATCACTATTATCTGGATTATGATTGGTATTCCTCCGAAACTCCCAACTCCGATGTATTCAAGATAACAGAAAGTATGTAGTACAATTCATGTTTCCAAATGTGCATTATCAAAGTAATTGTTGACATACTTCTCATAGCAAAAGCTGATGCATTATTTTATACAGATTCCACATGCGTCAGTTTCCCTGGACCTGGAGAGGATCATGTATACACATTTAATCCAATGCGCGAATTTGTCCATAATTATGATCAACACGTGGATGACGCATTTGACACATTCAAAAAAGACCATAACAAAAAATACACAAACATGCTTGATCATGCTCAGCGGAAGGAAACGTTTAGACAAAATATGAGGTATTAATATATCGTCTTAGCTATATTGAATATACAAAGGAATATGAATAAATAATTTTCAGATTCATTCACTCTACTAATCGGGCCAATAAGGGTTATTGGCTGAAAGTTAATCATCTGGTAGACCGTACAGAGCTTGAAATGAAAGCTTTAAGGGGCAAACTACGAAGTCATGGTGAATACAATGGTGGAGCACCATTCCCTTATGAGATAGAAAAAGAGATAAGTGCGATTCCTGATACTCTAGATTGGAGACTTTATGGTGCAGTGAATCCTGTTAAAGGTTAATAATTATCTTTCTCTCCATACATCTCGAAAGGTCCATTCGGTTTAATCAATATGATTTTTATTAGATCAATCTGTCTGTGGGTCATGTTGGAGTTTTGGTACTACTGGTACGATCGAAGGTGCTTACTTTCTAAAACATGGGAAATTAGTAAGATTATCCCAACAGGTATGTTGTATCAATGCATCGTAAACTGAACTACCGTATAATCCACCATCTTATTTCTCTTTTCTAGGCACTTATAGATTGCTCATGGGGTTATGGAAACAATGGTTGTGACGGTGGAGAAGACTTCCGATCTTATAAATGGATAATGAAACACGGTGGTTTACCTACCGAAGAGGACTATGGTGGTTATTTAGGGCAGGTTAGCTGACGCTTAGTGTACTTTTTAATATAACGTTACATTTATGGAATTACTACTTACCTTTAAGGAAGCTAAAATAAACGTAATTGTTTAATTTCAGGATGGATACTGTCATATTAATAATGCCACTTTGACAGCTAAAATAACTGGTTTTGTAAATGTTAAATCTGGCAGTGCAGATGCTTTAAAAATTGCAATTGCCAAGCATGGTCCGATCTCTGTTGCAATTGATGCATCTCATAAGACATTCTCTTTTTACTCTCACGGCGTATACTATGACGAAGCTTGTGGTACGTATTTGACAGTATTCAAATAATGACGATAATATTTAGCGAGCTATGTTTTAAACATTTACCTTTGCAATAAAGGTAACACGGAGGATACCTTGGATCATGCTGTTTTGGCCGTCGGTTATGGTAAGATGAATCAGACCGATTATTGGTTGGTCAAAAATTCATGGTCCAATTATTGGGGAAATGACGGCTATATTTTAATCAGTCAAAAGAACGATGATTGTGGAATCTTGTTGACTCCGACATATGTTACCATGTAAGATTCATTGCTAATTGACTTACTCAGAAACACAGATCAATGATTTTAAGCTCTCTATAATTTTATCATACAATAAATACACAGTGCAAAAGCCTTTTGGTAAAGAAATGAGTTTTATAGAAAATATATATCTATTATTATGTTACATTTACCATGTTAAATAGTAGATAAGAATAATGTAAAGATGGAGAAATAATAAATATATTTACGAGATAAATCTGAAGACTGCGCTGTCCAAGATAAAAAGTATGCCATCTCAATGAAGAATAATATATATGATTCTACAAAACATAAATAAAATTGTTTTTATTGCATAACCTATTAGTAGCATTTGGATTTTTTAAAATAATTCTTTATAATAATAATTTGACAAAGAGCTTCCTGTGATAAGCAAAGTTTTGTTTAAAATAACAGAAGGAGTAGGTATTATACTTATGATGAAAAATCAAAATTGAAGTGAGAATTTCCGAGTAACTAAGCATATCATGTTAAATTTCTACCATAGTGTTACATTAACATGCAGTGTAGTAGTAGCTGTGTTTGAAAATGTATCTTTGAAAAACTTTGGATGAAAACTGTAACAGGAATTTCTTATAAAAATATATGATAGTCCTATCCATCTCGCTTTATAGCAATGTGATATACGTAACATTTTTTTTTTCTATATCTGGAAAGTAACAATTAAGCGAGTGGCAACACCACCACATGTTCTGTATGAAGTCGTGTATGGATGTATACAGGTGCATATAATATTGTTAAATTTGAATAATATATATGTGCCAATTGGAAGAGAAAAAAAAAAGAATTTACATCATTTTGATTTTTTGACTAGCCAAAATTTTGCTCATAAATTTATGTACGCAGTATCAAATTACGGCAACAGATGTGATATCACCTTTCTGAACTACAACTATTTATAATTAGAGGACCATATTCATAGATGATATGTGAAATAATATAAAATACAATCCATGCGGCGGAAAGTTAAAAGACCATTGACCATTGACTTCAGTTTCTCTATGAACATGGGCCAAAAATTAATATTATAATAAGTTTAACTATTCTTCGAAATACGATTAATTTTAAGCCTATTACGAGTTTGGTGTTTTTACAGCTTAAAGCCTATATTTATACCTAATTCAATTCAGCATTACGTTCATAAGTACATTGAATTCATGATAATTGAACTGAATTGTCCACTTTATCATTATAATTTAATCAAGGTAATATTCACCACATCATTCTAACTTGTGCATATTTTGTGCTATTAAGAATAACGAATGTGAGAAAATTTTAGAAGGTATCTTTGTCAATTATATCTAAAATATTCGAAAATTATGAACTGTATAAATAGTTTTCAAATAGTGAATACAAAATTGATTTTGACGAAAAGAGTATCAGCTTGTTGGAAGTACTGTTTGCATTTTGTTGTAAAAATTTCTATAATTACGCAATTTATATATGTGATTATAAAAGCCATGTGAAATATTTACATCGTAATATATTTTAGTTATGTAATTTATTTTTTTGTGCATTTTAATCAGTAAGCAAAACTTAGTGGTTATCCGATCTGTAATATAGACACATATAATGTGAAAATATGATTTATTTAGCTGCAATTCTATTTCAAATGTGTCAGTTATAATGATGCTCATAATCTATAATGTTACAATACAATACTTAGAACAGTTGAGAAAATTATCTTGTTCGAAGTTAGGTAGAATCTTTTTGATTTTGATATGAATCGTTGAAAAATATAGTTAGGTACCGTTATTATCGATATATTAACAGGTATTTTAAAAGTACACTATTCCAGACAAAGCATTAATCCAGCGATGCGCAATAAAAATATATTTTATGAATTTTGTACAGTCAGCAATAAAGGGGTGTTGGGTGTAAGTTGTTGTACTTCGTAATAACATTATACGCAAATCATTGAACATAGTAGAATCTGTGAGAAATAGCAGAATTCAGTATGCGAACGTTCACTTATTTTTTTTTTCGCAAAAGAGTTTTGAAATATATATATATATATATATATCTGCCACGATGCGTAACAAATGTAACAACAACAACAACACCATGACACTAATTTTTCGAACTGTTTCACCTTGTAATAATATAAGTATTACGAATTGCAATCCTCTTTAAGTACAGAAAATGTGATTTCATGGATTATTCGGAACTCTAAAGTCGATTTCTCGATTTATATGCGCGTCCTTCGATGCCTAAAAACTGCCCAGAAATCCACGATATAGACATTTCTAGTTTAAGAATTTTCTTGGATAGCCCTCTATTACTTTCTTTCCATATCACTTATAAACACCCTGGTTCGATCGCACGCGCATAGAGACGATCGCCGAAATTGGTCAGGTCATACGTCGGGATCCTTTATTTCTTTTTTATTTTTTCCTTCTTTTTTTTTTAGGAACAGTTGTATCCTCTATCTACTATGCAAGATAAATAATAGGAATGTAGAAAGAATTGCTCGAAACTAGCATCGATGTATCCCGATCTTCTTACCGTAGGTATAGAAGTACGAATATCTAATGTAATTTTCCTTACGATTAACCCTCCATAATTCACGATAATATCTCAACGTTTGCTTTACATAGTTTGTTCTCTACGTCTGCTATCTTTTCCTTTCAGATTCGTAAATTGTCGTAAATCAAAGTACATTTTATTCAATTTTTTCTTCCTTTCGACACTATGAGATTACATAAACGGAGGAGATGAAATTATGATCATAATGTCGAAATTTAAAAGAAATGTCGGTTATAGAGGGTTAAAACTTAATTGGCCGCTCGATACGCGTTTTGAATATCCACAGATTTGCAATATAAAATTTCATCAAATGTTAATAACTCGCGCAGGGTCTGTACAAGATCTCACTTTTATAGCTATAAAAACGGAAGATTCTTCAATATTTCAAAGTCTCGCGACTTTCAGTATTCACCAAAAATAGATTAAGTTTCTCGTGGCGACAGTAAAACTCGTTTTCTTTCCGTTATACGTAGACGATGGGTCGTGCGGAAAAATAAATACGATGTCCGTACAATCGATAATCGATCGAGATTTTGACGACAGCCCGCGCGAGTAGTAACGTTAGAAGATACCGCGCCACTTTCTAAGGGTTAAAGAAAGCCCATTTCTAAGGCGTTGTAGAGAGCTTGCGTGTCCGAGTGACTGTTTATTCTCCAAAATGGAAAATTGTGTGCACGCGCTGCGGTTTCCTCGTCAGAGTCGTCGCCTATCACTACGTACGTACATCTTCGTCCGAATCTTGCCACCACTCTGCCAAAACAGCTTTCCTTTCCTGCAATTTTAACGTCAGACTTTGCACAAAGTTTTGAAAAGCAATGCATATGAACGCAATAACGTTTAAAAAATTGTTGCCGACGTTTATCGTAATTAAATTTACAATATTATTCGTTCCGTATCGATAAACCTCGTATTACACCGCGGCCGGCCAACACGCGACCTGCGATCATACATGACAAAAGGTTTTTTCGAAGTATCCGGTGTTTCTATTGTTATTTTATATTTATTATCGTATAAATATATTTTTTGTTATTGGTTCAACGCGTATTTTCCTTTTACATTCTACGACTGCATTTTTTTTTTTATATTTACACCGATCGAACACATTCAGTATACCTCTGTAATCAAATTAATCGTTTGTAATAAAAATCGATAAGTACAAGATTACTTGCAAGGCTAGATTTAAAAAAAAATATTGTGAGAAATTGCCATTCTTATTTATATATGCGGACCTTGGAGATCTTTGGGTCGTCAATGTAAACCGCGTTGCAATTTACATTGGCTAAGTCTGTACTACGCGGATTCTAATGTTCAGCTCGAAACTACGGTCTTACCGATTTTCGAAGCGGAGTAAATGTTCTCGATAGGGAAAATACCACCGATGCCGAAAAGTAGAACTTTGGAGAGGGCAGGCACCAATTGCGTGGTAGTGACCAATATATTGATGCAATGGCTCCTTTTGTTAATCAGACTCAGACATTTGACCGCCGAGGTCAGCCAATTGTCGGTTAGCAGCTCGATCTCCGATCTTAGTTGCATCCACTGCTCGCGCTTCGCCGCGCCGAGCAGGCCGCCGACATTATTTCTATAATTACAGTAGATCTCCTTTATTTTACGATAGCGGAAGGCCAGCTTTCGCATCCAGTCGACGCCGCCCCTTACGCCAGAAGCCAGGCATATGCCGTTGTTGGCGGAAGCGCATTGGAAACCGTCGGTCGCGAAGTTGTACGACGACAGGTCCTGCCCGTTGTCATCCGACGAGACGTCGTCTATGTGCACTTGATCGCAATCCTGGACAAGTCAATTTCATTTTTAACCCTTCGAGCCATTCCGCTCTTCTTCGATTCTCCACGAATTCTACCTCCAGCCTCGCTAATCCTACCTACTTTTCTAGGCTTTTTCTTTTTCTACTCGTCTACTCGCAGGCAAGCTATGGGTCTAAATTGTATAATATACTGTATAAACCTAGATTATAAACACGAAGTATGCGACAGTTTTGTCTTTGAAGCTCCCGAGATTCGAGCGTGTATGCGACGATGCGCCATTATTCGTTATCCAAAACTTTCTCACGAGTAAGCACAGACTCTTAGTCGAAGATGCGAAAGTTTGAAACTTTCCTTAATCCCGACATAGCGATTTCCAGTTATCGTCGTAGATAGGAGCGAACGATGTATGAAAATTGATGGCGATAAGATAGAAAGGGACGGAGCGTACCTCGACGTCGTTGAAGAAGAAATGAGCGTCGGCCAAATTGAATATCATTTCCTCCATCCTATAGGCCACTTGGGCAAGGAGGGTAGGATCCTTACGGTGCTTCGTCGCAAATTGTCCCGTCAGCAGCGAATGGAACACGACTATGGTTTCGTCAAGATCCCAGATGAATATCCGGTCGGGCCCGGCTTCCGTTGTATCCGCAGACCCTATACTGTTTCCGCTTCCGCTCTGCCGCCTTCCGCGTCTGCATGGCTTCGCCGTAGCCCCTGAAAAAAGAAAGGTTCCTTTCGCGCTCATCGATCGTCGCTCCGCCTTTTTCCTCGGCATTTAACCGAACACTCGCTTCCGATACTAACCCTTTGCGCTCGACAGACGAATCTCGCTCGACTCGTGTTAAAGTTAACGCGCCGATTTTTGCGATGGCCATAGGTGATAAGCGAGAACACTCGCATGGATTACCTATCTAGCGTTTACTTGTATATGGCAAATGTGAAGCAGTTGATCGTTTCCACGGTAACCACGTTTTCGAAATCGTCAGAGAAATCAGGATTGAGCGCCGAGGCTGATCGATCTCAAGAGCAGTCGGGTACGTAAAAGTAGCTGCGCGTGTTTTATTGTGTATATAAATGTGTATACTGTAAAATCACACGTACGAATCGTGTTACCTTCGATGCTTGCGGTTTCTCGAGCCGAAAGATCGCTGGCATCGTGAGTGGTGGCGTCTAACGTCAAAGCGGACTTGGTTGAATCTTGTGGAAAATGGAATGTGTCGTGAGTAAAAACCATCGCGATGCCTCGAAAGGCTTTATGATCGATTCGATTACCGGCAAAATTAAGGTTTCCAATGTTGAAAGAGGCGGGAGTCGCGTGATAACCGGGCATCGGGTAGTATCCAGAATACTGCAACGGTACCCTGTCGTTTCCGTACAGACTGCTACTGTAAGCGCTGTAATCCAATTTCTGCGGAGGGAAAAGGCGATTAACTTGATTGCAAAGACGATTTTAAAAATTGTGAGGATAATCGTAAAACACGACGATGTTCCATAAACGCCTATCGCTTTCGTGAAATCGGTCGTTTAACCCTTTTCGCGCGTAAAAGTTCCAATATCGGCGCATCCGTCTTTCTCGTAAATACTTTGAGCCTATATTTTGTTTTTTCACGTGTAGTATAATATTTATACACGTCATTATGGAGTATGCGATATTGGGTTACTTTAATTGCTCCTATTTCTCATCCAAAGTCTCCAATGATCTAATGCATGGACTAACGGCGTGTCGATATTTCTGGAGAACATCGCTGGATAAGCCTCGCCGATATCTCGACGATCAATTCGGTAATTCTGCGGTAAAACCTACCTGAGAGGCGGATGTTATGTTTTGTGCTACGTTAGGGAAATTGGCGGTGCCACTATTGTACGTGGTGTACGACGAATATTGCGTCATCGAAGTTGGAGTCGTGTAGGAGCTTAGGTAAGGGCTCTGCAAGCCCGACGTGTTCTTAGTCGCCGTGGCCGATCCGTATGGTGGTGAATTGTACAAACTGCAATGGATGGAGAATAAAATCAGTTTGATCCGTCGTTCGATCAAAGATACGGCCACGAGTCATGATCTCTCGTCGAAATGGCCGGTATGTTAGATCAGAGTTTCTCAACCCGCTTAATCCTCTGTAACAGACCTACGTTTTAGATTTTAACACTCCGAATGTATCGATCACTCTTTCCGTATAATCTCAGACGCTTGAATGGAAAGGAAAAAGTTGAATGCGAGTAGTGGATGGATTAAAATGGCTTTCTGATTTGCAATGATCGACGAATCTGGAAGGAAGCAATGAACAAAACGAGGAATCGATGGAACCTTCGAACACTATTCGATCATATTTTTGCCGTAAGTTTAGATTATATATCGCCAAATATAGTTCTTTGTACATTAAACATTGATCACGGTATCGTCATAAAAAAATTGGTTCCTTTATGTCGCTGAACGGTTGAGAAGTTCTCTCTTACCGATTCGTAAGATCGACAAGCATGATTGCATTTAATAGCTGTATTTAGTTATTTGTTCGATCGTTGGTTCGTAATATACGTAAGTTCGAATACATTGGATTATTATATTCTTATGTACGTTACGAGTCAACGGACCAATATATTTGTCGTAATGGCGGATAAAACATGCCTGTTATAATATTGGTTCGCCCCGTAGAGAGAACTGTAGTCTGCCTTTTCCATCGAATCTGGGTATTCCTGTTCCTTCTCCTCGGCATTCTCGTCGATGTACAATTCTCCGCCAGGCACGCTCTCGGTCTCTGGACAGTCCTGCACCTCGTTCTTGACTTCAGTTTCTGAACCGAAAATTAATGTCAATGCGCTGCCCATAATCCCGATTCTTAACAACTTTGATCACCGTAATACCAGCATTTCTCAACCCTCTCAGTAGCCAGAAGCCGAAACACCGAAATATTTGCTGCAATATCTTGAGATCATATTTTCAGATTTTATATTTAATATAATCTCTACACGTGTGACGACGTCTTATATTAGTGAAAAGAGTTTGTATAATAGAAGATAATGCTACTAAAATTAAATATACGTTTTAGCAAGTCTCGTCTTATTTTTCATCCCCATACCTTCCAAAATACTTCTGAACGATATAATATTCATAATACGATAGAGTTTCGTTCGATGAAGTTATCCACTTTGTCGTCCTCGCTTCTATCATTCACGTAGTTTGCTTTTATTGCGTTCATAAGATTCATCTTAAAGGTTCATTCGGTGTATAAGTGTGAAAATAAATAAGCGGAGAAGAATAAAAATAAAAGAAGTGCAATCAAAGTGACCCGAGGGGTTATTTCATGACCGCTGTTTGAGATGCAGCCTACATCTACGCCAATGCAAGTTGGGCATTTTATCTACCATTGTTTGCGGTGCGAGGGTGCTGTACCGAGGCCTCCGTCGACGAAGACACGTTGCCAGCATTGTCTAAAACCCCTGCTGGTTTCGTCGGGTCATTGTCTTCGGTTAACATATCACTCTGTCTGAAACACGAAGGCGTTGAGGGTACGATTTATCAATCGGTCGTCGTCATTTAGAAGGATCGTCTTTTAATAAATTATCCGTGCAGAATTTTCACGATGGTCGTGAATTTTTGGTAAAATTCCAAATCCTATTCTTGTTTTACGAATAAAACGTACCAGATCGACGAATAAACTATCAAGTACATAAAAAAAAGTCCCGATAGAAATATATTTTACAACAGCGTTACATTTTGACAAAGAAACATAACGCGTGTTCCAATGTAGCTTATCCTAGGAAAGATTTGAATCGATCATTTTTCGCTGCAAGGAATGTGCATTAAATTCGATCTCGCTCTTTATAACCAAAATATTAATCGCATATAAGCTTGGTAGAGAAAAAAAAGATCAAATTCAATCCCCCGGTATTCGTTTGTACCCAGAGCCTGGACACGCGTGAACTTCATTATTGTCTGCCAATTGCGTGTCGAAGAGGTGGAGTGACCAGATAGGTAGGCGGATACCGCGAACCATCGAAAGCAGCCAATGAAATCTCCTTTCACAACGTTTTACATTATGTATTCTTTATGTTGCCAAGTCACTATCTATCTGCGCTCCGCCCTTACTCGAGTATATACCGGCGCTATAGCGGAAAGAGGCTCGTGCATAAGGGCACCCCCACACCGAGAATATAGTAACGCTAAGAGAAATATTTTAAACGATCTTTCTACGTAAACCTTTTTATACGTACCACTATGCGTGATTTCATGCTAAGATCGTTTATATTAAGGTCGTTAAAAACTTTTTTTTATATAGACACCGACGAGCAATATATGTATATACATATAGGTGTAGTAACATTATATTGTCCCGGAGTTTGTAAACTAATCTGTTCGAAGGAAATAAGAGCCCGTAGTTTGCCAACGCAAATCGGCCGATCCGCCGTTTAACGCCCGGCAACAGATTTATTATTGCGTACGTTATCGGGTAAACCTGATTCGCAAAAGCTCGACACAAAATCATGTTAAAAATTCGAGTTTTTTTGTTCGATTTATGACATCGCCCGTTAAGATGACTTGGCCTAGGACCTTCTGTTTTAAGGTGGAATTCGAGCGAATGAAAATTACGATGTACACGTCGGATAAAAAATGATTCATCGGCAATGGGCATGATTCGAACTAGGTTCGAGTTTCGCGTTATGAGCGGTCTTTCCAAAAAAAATAAGGGAAAATAGTTTGAGCGATTAAGAGGGATAATGGCGGATAAAATATAGAAAAAATGTACTTCAATATTATTTTTTAACCCTTACACAAGTTACGTCGACAAGTTTACTAATTTCATCTATAAAATACGCGATAATTAATAAGACCCGTTGCACGGCCTATTTCAAGCAAACGAAATATTTTACGAACAAAGATGATCCCCGGAGAGACGAAGGATCGTGGCACAAGCCTTTTGGGCTTGTTTCGTGCCGTAAATTATTATTTACTTCACCATCCGCAGGGCACTCGATGAAGCGGGATGAAAGCCGCTCCGGCTTATCTAAACAAAGCGTGCGCCAATGTGTTTATCGCGGCCGAGTTGCTTAGCTTGCCCGTCTGTCAGCCGTCAGAAATGCAACGAAACGAGATGGAATGCGCGGTTGGTTTCCCGTGTGCGACACACGTCCCGCCGATGGTCAGCTTACGTTTGAAAGCCGGACAAAGAAAAATACGGAAGGATGCCTTAGAAACGTGCAAGACAAAAGATCCTTGCCCGGAACGACCTGGCTTTCCCGCGATGCGCCCTACGCCCGCGGCTTTATTTTAAACCTCGGAAATGTTGTTGCAGACCTTGGAAATCGTGAGAATCTCCGATTTTTGGGAATTTTTGTAGACGCGATAAACGCTGCGGATGTTGCATTTGAGAATGTTGTTAACGTTACGAGAATCCATGGTAAATACGTTGTAAATATTTCGGATGCTGGAAACGCGGTAAATGTAAACGACTAGATGCTTTAAACGCGAATTTTATGCACTTTGCGACGGGAAGGTGTTTGTTAACGCATTAACCGCTATATGACGCACTGGCCGTCGAAAGCATTTCTAACTCGACGAACCGTACGGCCGACGATGGTCGTTTATTTACTTTACTCGGTATTTATTCCATGAAAGGTTTCAAACGTTTCGAAGCATTCGAAACCCAAGTAAAAGTTTGGATAACGAACGATTTCCTGCGGAGTCATACAGTTGCTAATGTCAATGCGCATGTCATAGTTAATGCCTTAAACAATATATGTCGTTCTTTTGCCTGTGCGGAAAAACGACGTATCCTATAATCGCGCTGGAAGCTTTTCGGAGAGAACCGTATTTGCCCATTATTACGCCGTGGCCGACCAATTAAAATACATTACTGGTAACGAGCCGAATGAGATGCATAAGTTACGCATGCTCAATTGATAATGACGTTTGCACATGTGTGTGGACATCCGCGCGATCGTCTGCTCGTCTCTCGGCGAGTTCAACAATTTGAGGAAGGGCAGAAACCAAATGCGAAACGTCACGTTTCCCACGTGGCGAGAATCGCGCCCGGTTTTCTCCTCTTCTCGGCTCTTTGCCACCTCGAAGAGAGTTTCTCGTCCTTCGAAAGATCGGTGCAAAGTCGCCCGTCGATGTTTACGGATACGCGTCGATAAAAACAATTCTCGTCGATGATGGGCTTTGATCGATACCTCGTTCGCAGAGCGCTACCTGCGACGAAGCCCAGCTGTTCGGCGATGAAAATCCAATTTTTTTCCTCGTTCGATGCTTTTCCACGAACGAGGAGGAAGAATCTTGCGGTTCTTTATGGAAACGCTTGTCCATTTTTCGGTCGCGGTTCGCAGGAACGACCGAATTCGTATCGTTAACCCCCTACGATCGAAATGTCCTTTGGGCATCGTGCCTTTAAAGGAATCGAAAAAATTTGGACACGATTGCTAATCGATTGGATGACGGATACGCGGCCCTTTGGATTACGGTTTTCTTTGTACTCAACCGGTATTTAACGTATACTCTTTTGCTATTTAATACGACGACGGGTTTTGATATTTTATTTACACATTTGGAGAGAAAGAATAGGAGACTCGAGGACAAAGTAAGCGAACCGCGCGTTGCTTCGAGGTCGCTTTTCGTGTGTCGTAGAGGGTTAAAATACGTCTCAGGGCAGGGCACTGTAAACTAATCGTGTTGCTCAAACCTTGTCTCCGGTGTTTCGGCTGGACCAACGGAGGATACCCCAATGAGAGTACGCCGATCAAGGAAGCTGCGCTCGGTCGTTCCCTCCTGACAGTATCATCGTCATACCTCCCCTGTCGTATCTACGTAAGCGAACGCGTACTATCCACGCGCACTGGACGCGATTATTTACGCTCTACCTCTCACTTTTCTCGCACTTTCCACATCCACGGGAACATCGTGAACACAAACGAATACACCACCACCGGCTAGGGCCAAGAGCGACGTGTAAACGGTAGAGGCGGTGCTATCGGGAGGCTTAGGCCGTTGGGAGGAGGAAAAGGCCAGGCGAGGAGTACGCACGGACGATTTTCGGGGGCAGTTTGCTCGGGGAGAAAAAAGGGAGTTATTCCTCCCAGGCTCCCCTTTCGTTTTTCTCGCAGGACACTTCTTTCGGAGGGTGGAACGATCGAACTTGCAGGAGAGGAACTCGATGCCCGAGAATCGCCTCCCGTCTGCTTCTTCTAGGTTACGCGCTCCGCCCGCATTTCCTGCGAGATTCTTTGATGGATCCTCTCACCGACACCGCGGCACTATTGTTTCGGTGCGTAGCGCCTCGGTGTGCGCGATATGCTGCAGCCTGTGGAGTTCTGAGCATGCGAAATGTCGCCTGCCACCCCCGCCCGGTGGTCACGTGGTTGCCTACCGGCTCCAGCCGTCTCTCTTTCTCCATCTCTCCCTCTCCCTCGCCCTCTTCTCCCTCCTCTACCGCCGTCTCGCTCGCTTCACCTCTCGCTCGCTCCGCCGCCCGCATAATGCTCCTCCCTCTCGTGCTCTCTCTTGCTCCAGTACCTGCGTCCGTCTCCCTTTGTTCGTCGGACGCACACAGGTCGCTCGTTAATTAGAGTGAGACGGACCAATAGGCGAACTCCGTTGGTCGTCGGAGGAGGAAAGGAGAGAGAAAAAAAAGAGGACGACAGGGTAGGGGTTATGTCGAAGAGAGACCAGGAGCTGGATGGCAAAGGACGCGCATATATATATATATATATATATATATATATAGAGGAAAAGACTAGGGATCCCCCCCCCCCGGAATAATTGTCTCCACCTGTCATCGTTCATTCGCACGAATCCTTCGAAGCTGTCACCCTTTGCATCTCCCTCTCCCATTCTCAATC
>JBCFXI010000932.1:0-92030 GCA_038496175.1 Ampulex compressa
TATATATATTTTGCTGGGTACGTATTTTAATCCAATTCTATTACATCACAACCTCTAAAGACACTGATGACGTATAATGCACTGACTATTATCGCCAGTGCCAGTTTGTTTTTATAAGAAGACGGCGAATTAGTTTCCTATGTATCCACATATATCATCGAATGCGCATTGTTCGTGTCACGTTGCGATGCAAAATATTACCACGAAGGTATTGCATAATCAGCTGCTCCGGTATGCCGTTTATTAGCCATCGTTATGGACGATATCGTCCATGCTCGAGCAACCGAGGCGTTCTCGTAATTAATGAAGCTGCTTTGTGCAGTGTCACGCGGTGACTGCGGGCTCGCGCGTTTCTTTTCAGGGCCTTCTTTGCAGCCACCCACTCTTCTTCCTATATACGCCTATGCACGGATCTTCACATCCTTTCCTTACACAAGAGCAAGCGGGCCGTTTATGGCTGGCTAAAAATGACAGCAGCGACACTGTACTCTGGTCAGGGTCAAACGTTCGCGGCCGCTCGTAAAGGAATAGCGTTTAAACTTCTTCCTTAACTAGGATTTGACAACACTCTTACGCTGCTGTGACCCTAGAAGGTTCAAAAAATTAAAAAAAAAAAACAGCGAACATTATGGTTACGGTACGAGTTAGATCTGCTATCTGAGAACTGGCGTGATGTAAGTACGTCTTTGCACAGCGAGGTGTGTTTGCAACAAGTCGGGTTAATATCAATCCTGAAAGGACATAGATGCAGATCAATCACATACCGAAGGCTGGGAGCGAGAAGTAAACTCGTGAGAGTCAATTGCACGATAAACTAAGCACGCTAACGTACATCGGTATGTGGTAAAGTACGTGTCCTCTTTTTTTTCACGCTCTCATGCTGGATAGATTTTCTCGTTCGCCAACCTTATTTTGATAGATATGACTTCTATACATTCTGGATCGAGTCGAACGGTGATCTCTTGTACCAGGAAATCTGCCAGCAATAGGTCATCCTTTCAATAGTACGTAATGGCATAGAATAAATTCAATGAATGTCAATTACAAACGAGATAGATACTTTTACGTTGCGTTTATACATCAGATTACATAGTCGTGTATGAGGTTTTACTAAAGAAGAACATAAATGAGAACAATAATATATTTTACGAAACCGTGTCTCTACAATCGTTCTGAGCTCTCTCGTCGGTGCCTCGCGACTCTTCTCTCCACGATTGTCTTTTCCATAACATCTCCTCAACAACGAGCGAGGAGATCTCTATCTCTTATAGTCTTGAACGATATTTGTTATTCAAAACCCTCGAATTTACTGGAAACATCTTTTCCTCGCACTAGCTTACACCGCACCACATGAACATAAACCCTCGTCAAATGTGCAAGAGGCATCAAATGTTTAAAACGCTACAAAAGAAGAGGCACCAAGCGGAAAAGTTAAACCGTCAATATAGCGATCTACCTACCACAATAAAATCACATAAAACCTCAGAAAACACGCCGTCCTAAAATCTCGTATTTTTTCTCAGAAACCGCTGACCAGTCATTTCGGCTGGACCGGTAGTTCAAGCCTTAACCATCCAGTTTAGCATTTCTCGCGAGACAATCCAGGAATCGTAGACTCTCCTTCTCCAGTGAGCTGCCAGCGCAGGTCCCAATAGGTCTGACCGATATCCATTCTGGGTCGAAGCGGACGATGATCGATCGCGAGCCCAAAAGCTGGGGGCAACAGGTTTCCACGTATAAAAAGAGGTCCGACGAAGGGGAGCAAGGAAGAGGCGGATAGGAAGACATCCTTCCCGCGGTACGCCGTTTGTTTCGCCGGTGGCACCGAGCGTGCGGTGACCTCCGTACCCCGCCAGCGAAGGGGGCAGGTGGGCGAGGAGAAGAGCCGCGGCGCGAGTAAGAGAGAGCGAGTGGGCTCCGCTCGCGAGCGGCCGAGGGAGGAGAAAAAGGAGAGACGAGGTGAGGTGCGTTCCTGCGTGACGTAGCTTTCGCAGGCCATCACGCATATGTTACCCTCCGCGAGGGACCCGTACGCGCTTACAATACGATCCGTGGGGTCATTCCACCGAGTCCTCGGCCACCTCTGAGCCGGGATATGACGATATAGTAGACAGACATTTGGACTTCCACCGCTGGATAGAATTATCCACGGACGGGAAGAACAAAAAAGGCGCGAGGAATGAAATTCGAGATCCAAGTTCAGGATTGTATGCTGAATGGCAGCCCAACGGGACTGGAGATTCTGGGCTGAAGAGAAATTTGAAAAGGCGTTCCGAGGTCGGAAGACTCGGGAAGTATTTAGGGCAGAATTCGTCAAAAGTCGTGTTTAGCGCCTTGTACGGTATGCCGATGATTTGGCGCTGGAAGATGTGCTGATATAGCTTAATGTGGGGGAGAGGAAGTGTACTTTCGGTAGAGCGACGAATGACGCAGTGCTATTGGGGCTTTCTCGGCGATTAATGAATTACGGCCTTTTCGCTCGTTTAAATTCTCGTGCCGGTTAATCGATCTTAGCGGAATAAGCGCTCGTCGATGAGAACTAAGTGAATAATAAATAACCGCCTCGCGTTTGCACGCCTCGTCTCGCTCTCTGAACTTTGTTCCCCGTTCATCCTTAGCCGTACGTAGGAGTTTGCCGCTCCTTGGAGGCACCTAATCCTTCTCAGGGTTGCGCGCGAGAGAAGGACGTAGGTGTCGTGGATGCTGGGCGTGACTCGCGTGTCACTCCTACCGGATGAAGATCGACGATACGGTCGAAGATAAGCACCAAACAGAGGAAGTACGCGCAAACTCGCGTGGTGGATCGCTCCCTTGTAAGGAAATACCGAGTAGAAGAATACTTATTTCTAGGATTCAATGACGTCTGTGATCCAAGATAGATTGAAATCAGAACTGAGAAAAAAAAACTGTATAAATAAATAAATATATATGTACGTATCTTATCTATATACAGGGTGTTCCGGATAAAATTGACGGTCTGTTGTTAAAACAGTAAATCCCGAAAGTAACGGGAGCGATCGATCGAGCGAACGCGGTAATGAATATCGATTATCGCGTCACAGTTAAGGTGAAGCTCGCATGGCGATAGCTCCTATATGTAATCATTACGTAGAGTGATGATATACCGATACGATAATACATATCATTTGTACATTTCTCACTGTATAGCCTACGATCATAGAAAAACAACGCATTTGCTTTTCATAAAAATCCTAAATTTTGTCTTACGAGATTACTCATCCTTTTTATCAGCCATTGCTTTAAGCACCCACCTATCTTGTCGATGGTGGGATGATTGCAATGCATCCTCGTTCCTCAGTTTAAATTCTCACATAACGATCATAATTCTTCTCATCCGACTTTGTGGACCCCCATTCTTCGTGGGGCTTGTCAAGGATTTGCAAAAAATGATTATACAGAAATGAATATTTATCGCGCAAAATGTCGAATCGTAAACTTATCGTGAATCCAGCGAGACAAGCGAATATTGAAAAGTCGCGCGGATTAGAGGCTATTCTTCGAGGCGCGAAGGTGGGACGCAAGCGAGTCGGGCTGCGACTGTAAATGGGCTGCATAATCGCTCGATATTGCGAGAAGATAAGACGATTGGATATGCATCTAAGCAGATTAATAAACCACCTACGCGCTGATGTTAAGACGCGTATTGCGTGCTAAAAGTTTCCATACGCGGTTGCATGAAGTTGTACGTCCTGGTACCGTTTCCCTCCCCGTATAACCGTCGGTTTATTCTCTCTCTCTCTCTCTCTCCCTCTCTCTCTGTCCCTCTCTCAATCGTACGTCCTCTCCTCGAGATTCCTGCTCCCTCTCTCCGAGCGCATTTAACACGACGACGAAGCAGGTTGCGGGCGTATGACAAACAAAGAGCTACGTGGCCTCGTCGCCTCGCGCGCGAGGAACGATTAGTGCGAGCGACTCTCAGCGAGGCCCGAGGCGCCAAGAGATGGTATATGACGAGAAATCATCATTGAAGATTCACTGAAAAGGTACGAAGTGTAAATCGAGAATTATAAAAAATTTCCTACACATCAGCATAAAACTCAGACAAAGTTGAACCATTGCTATAGTATACAGATAATCTGAAGCTTGAAAGTGTATCGCGACATCGCTCATAATCTTTAAAAAATCTTTAAAAAAAGACCAACCTTCAAAAATAACCTTTCAAAAAGAACCCTTCAGCGTTTCATTCTTGAATGATAAAATCGAATATCGAATAAGATTTCGGAAGACCAGTTAAACCATGGAAGACGAACGACAGCTCCTCTCCGCGTTATTACAAGAAGAATACCAAGAGAAAATAAAGAAAACCGGCTCGCACGATTATTCCTAATAATACCGACTTTATAGTAAGCTAAGCATAATTGAACCCAGCGACCACAATAGCGCGACCGTATAAACCGCAATAGTATAAAAGCTAATTTCAACATTAATCATATTAATTAGAGAGATTGCTCTTCGAAATCTCGCATTTAAATCCTGGAAATAGCCAAGGTTACCGAGGTCCCCAGGAGGGCGACAAAGGCTAAGAAGCCGTGCTCGTCGGCTGCAACGCGAGAAACGATTAGCACCGAGGATTCTGTTCCTCCGCGCCGTCCAGAAGCGGCGAAGGGAAGAGGAGAGAAAGGAGCCAGTGGAAAACAAGAAGAAGATGACAGAGGGGGAGAGGACGGGCTGGAAGTCAGGTACGCAGGTCGGCCAGGGGTCAGAGCCAGACCACGACGAGTCACCTGCGGTGTGACCGATGCGAGCCGCCAGCGAACGCGCTCGCTATCATCTCACCGAGTCCCTGGCCTTCTTCGTCATCGTGTCTAATGCTAACTGCTCGCCCGGCTCGGTAGCGTACAGTCGATCGCAAGAGTCACGGAGTACACGCTCCTCGTGGCATTTCTTCACGGTGTTGCCCGAGCGTGTGGCTGAAGCGTGCCAGAAACGATTCACGATCGATCATCCAGGACTTCCCCTCATTTTAAGATTTTTCCACGTGATTGTATACCGCGCGCTGGGAATTCATCGTAGGTTGTAGGCTGCGCGGTGTTAACGATCCACGATGAAAATAAAGTACGGATGCCGATGAAACCGAGAGTCGATCATTATAGAGATTTGATAGTGAGGGGTTTCTGATTAACGCCAATGGCGGCAAGAGGGAATTGCTTTATATCGCACCGAGAGATTTAGAGCTTACGGATTTTAGCAGTGAGGAAATTGAGAGAATGGTTTTACGATGTGGCTGATGTACGATCAGAGATGTACGACTGTGTCGGGGGATTGATGATTTTCGTATCGAGATTTCGAATCTCTTTTTACGATTTTGCTGGATATCTAAGTTCTGGAATATTCCGTAATGTGCGTTGGAACGATGGAGATTGTGAGTTTTGCGTCAAGCCCTTACAAAGTGAGATGATTTGAGTAAGACATAAGATGATTAATGGACAAATAATTAAGGAACATTTAATTAAACGACGTAGGCCAGAGCTTACTGGACATCCATACATCACTGTATGTTGATTATCTACCAACGTGCATCGAACGCATATTAATCATCCCACCGGGCTAATGGTACCGTGGTCAATCTTACGAATCCCGTCGATGGCAGGATCGATGCACCGAAACTTAGAAATAACACAGTTCTCGACAAAAACCTCCGATCACATCACGTCCCAATTAATTCAACTCAGCACCCAAAGTAGCCAATAATCGCATCCTCGCCTGATAACAAATCTAATAAATAAATACCCTCGTAAAAAAAATCTCTTCCAAAAGATACTTCTATCTGAAAACAATATTCGAAGCCCACCATTCTATTTTAACCTCACCTTTAATTCTCTATCCCTCAACATACACCATCTATGACTCTCAGATGCTTCACACACACTGTCCACGTTCCACACCAAACAGATCCATCCTCGCTCTTCAACCATGCCTTATCGAAAGGCTCAACGTACTGTTCACGATTTGTATTTCAATCGAACCACAGAAACGTCGCGTTCAGCGTCGTCAACAGTCGCGTCGAAGTATCGAGTACCGCAAATCAGCCGCTTTGAATGAAGGACGCGGAGGCACCTAAGCTCGGCAGACTTAATGATACCTGTGCCGATGAAGATCCTTGTACAGAGAAAGAGGGAGAGAGAGGGACGCAAAACTTTCCGTGTACGCTCGTCAGCGGGCGTCATTTCGAGTGATGTATTACTCACCGAGTGTCATCGGGAAACGGTTATGTGACCCTTGAGGACTTCTGACGGTCACGGACTTGGTCACCAGCGGGTACCTTGCTCCGGCATATTGCGGGATGCGTACGATCCTCCGGCCTCCGCGGCTTGATCGTAATTGATGCGGGTTTAACAGTAATTACCGGTGTAATATATCGCTACTTCGAGAGCGCGTTAAATATTCCACTTCTTGCGCGGACGAGCTGCACCGCGGGTATGACTGCTCCGACTGAGTAATGGGCGCTTCGTATTTACATCCACTCAGAAATGGAACTCTCCTTATCTGCTCATAACCGCGTGGTTCTTGCTCGTTTCTTCGGTTTTTGGCATTAGTCGCTGAGCTCGCCTAGAACCTGCTGTTTCGGTTTTGGATTTTCGACAGGGTAAATGCGAGATGCGCGTATCGCGTGGAACAGAGAAGAGCCAATGCGCGTTAACGAAGACATCGGGTTCTTGTATTTCATGATTTCTTAAGTATTGGGTGTGCGACTTTGCTATCGTCGTTTTCTTGTAGATGAGTTTAGTGATAAATAGTGGTAGGAATAAATGGGTCGTAGATGTCATGGAATAAACTCGAGCATATTTCAACGTGACTCCATAGAAATAATAGTTGATTTACGCCTGCATAAATGAATTCTCGATTGAAAATATCAGTTTCCGAGACAAATTCTCGTCATTCGCGGGAGGTTTTAATTTTCTGCTTCGATATGAAGAGATCAAATAATTATAGTGAGGCCGGTATTCGTGAAAGAACGTGTCGTGAATGGTTTCAACGCTTGAAGAACAGTGATTTTCACGTCGAAAACCGCCATAGCGGTGGAAGAGAGGTTTTCAAAAATACAGAATTGGCGGCACTACTTAACGAAGACTCGTATCAAAGTCAAGTAATAGCCAACAATGAACAACACTTTAAATCATAAAGGTACAACCACTTATTTGGAATAAAGTCTCGAATTTCAGGAAAAAAACCGCGATAGCAAAGTTGCAAACCTAGTAATTTCAACCCGATCCACTGTTTCAAGGTGAACTTTCCACCACTGGATCCGTGATTTACACCTAGAAAAGCTATTAAATCTAATTAAGACAGGCTGCCTGCGCTTGAACCTTCATATGGGAGGGTACGATAAACTTTCGATTATCGCGGGAGAAACAATGAGCGGCAGAACAATTGGACGCCATAGCGAAGCTCCCGGCTTCTCCATCGAAAGGTGAGAATTATCCGCGAGAGGATGCCGGGTCTACCCGAGGCCAGCAAATGGATTCACAATGAACACTGAATCACCGTATCGAGACGGTAAACGCTGAAACAATCAAATTCTATTGGTAATTCCAGCCGCGAGGGTACCAACCGTGTTATCGAAAGGTGAAGGTCAGCAAAGAGAGAAAACCTCAGACTCACGATCCTCCGATCGTGTCGATAAGCGTCGGACAAATTTATTCGGCCAAAAATCGAAGCCAGTGGAGGATGATCCGAGGAACGCGAGACGCTGTGTGCACGCGGAGTGACGAATTCGTCCTTCGAAGGAGACTGTCGTCCGCCAAGGGAACTCGGTATGCGGCATCGTAGGCTTAATCGCTGGCGAATCGCACAGTCGTGGTCATCCCGAAAAGCGTGACCGATCCTGCCGATTACAGTTTTGTCCGGCGATATCGTAGCCCGGCTAATTAATCGCGAGCATGTCGCGGCATCCGTTCGTGGTTCGTGGAGAAGGAAGAAGGTGGAAGGCGGATATATCGTACTGCCGTATGGAAGGACACCGTCCGATGGGCCACCCACGACAGGCCCTCACGGTATCGTCGACAAACGTAAATTAGCGACTTATCGTATCGCGGAGGTCGTTAGGCGCTGCGCTGGGACGACGTGCCGATCGGCGTGAAATTCGAAGACGCTTTCGTGACTCGGTGATACATCCCGAGGACGTCGTAATTGATTTTATACAGCCATAACTGGCCCGCTTTGCTTAACGCGCGCTCGTTCCCGTCGCGATCCAATGAAAAATCCCTGGTAAATTCAACGCGTTCCAGGAGAGATTTCAGAGTCGTCGAGAGCCACGGAGCTAGGATTCTCGTGACATTACGGCTAATTTATTCGACTTCGACCCCTCGAATGCCAGGTGGGTTGACTTTGAATTTAGATGTTCCATTCAGCGAGGGGACTCCACTACCGATAGATTGTTTGGATAAGCGCGATTGAATTATTCCTATTTACAAACTACTGCACAAAAGGTACTATAAACCACGAATAGGCCACGAAGAAGCGGCTTCGTAGGGATTGTAAATTTACGTTGTAATACGCGAAGTGCAGAGGAATCGATGCAACGCGCTTTAAAGGACATGGTCGCGGAGTGAGGGAGAGATTTTTAATGGCGTTTTGTTCCGACTGAGGGGCGATCATGGGCAATTCTACAGCAAGATTCAGGGGAAGCCAGCTGGAAGATAGTTCTTGGGTACACCCAGTAGAAAACTTACTCGGATCTCCATGAACCTCGTTCTGATCCTGAGGCGGGTCCAAAGGTCGACAGACGTGGAATGTCGGGCCCAGATATACCTCGCTAATGAACCCCGGTGCCTCGTCGCCCGCCTGTCCGTGCGCGTCTATCCCTAATGCACGAGAAAGACTGCGGAATCGAAAGCTCTTTGCTCGTTTTCGGGCAAGAGAGGCTCCGGAGAAAAAAGGTTAAATGCCAAAGGCCAGCTAATAACTTTGAGAACCTCAACGAAGTCCCTCGGCCGGTACCTGAGGCTGGCTCGACCTCTCCGGCCGTTCCAAAGTACACGAACCCGAGATTAGAAGGTCTTCGGTAAATCCTCAGTAATTACGAGCCGCGCCGGCAAAAACACGCGCGACCGTTAATAGATTTTACAAAGCTTCGTAAAACTCCGCGTCTCCTAGGGTCGCCTCCCAAGGCTGGCTGAGAAAATTCGTCGATGTCGGGACTGTTGGATTACGCGCAGAGAAACTTCATCTCCGAGGCTATTGCTTCTGACGCAGGGGCCTCCTGCTGCAGCACGTGCCCCTATGTTTGTCTACCTACTTAGGTCTTCAGAGGCGCCGTGCACGATTGTTAATAACTAGGATTCAGGAGGAACTTGGGCGGATCGAAGTTGCAAAGTAAAGGATAATTTGTATTGTGCAATGTGTCGTAACGCGGCGTCGCTAATGCAGCACGCAATAAGGAAATTCCGCGTCTCGGTCGGGAGGATTACCTAATACTTACTCCGCGGAATACGAGGGATATATTTCAACGTTTTATTCGCACTCCTATGCGATAGTTCAACGTATTCCTATAACTCTCCTGAGAGCATATAGGGAGATATTTAAAGGTTTGTATGTAACTAACGCCGATATCAGAGGCTTCTCTGATCCATAACGTAGAATCATACCAGCGGCGGACATTGAGCGATCCGCCCAACATTCTGTATCGCTCGAACAAAGAATCCAGATGGAGAGACCTAACGAGTAAACGTAACGCGATCGATAAGATCGCCGATTTTATTTTTAATTGCCAGAGTGACGCGACCGAGCTCATTATGGACGATGGACCCCGGATAACCCATCAGATAGGATTATATGATACCCGAGTAGTCTGGGGCCGATATCGGGCAGCGATATCCCGCGGAATGCGACGTGACCCATTCCGCTCCGCTCCCGACGCCCGTAGAAATCTTTAATCGACCGATCAGGAAACGTCCGGCCCGGACTTTTTTAATCTCCTCGCCAGTCGTTGCTTCGTACGTAAACCAATTAGCAGCAAGACCTCTTCATCGATATACTATCGATGGCCATTTGTACGTGTCAACGTGTCGGAACGACTCCTTACGCTCTCATGCATAAACATCGCCGTGATAATGAGAATTATCGGCGGGCAGAACAATACGAATCGCGGCAAAATATCCGCGAGTAGGCACGCTCTGGGAATCGAGATGGAAGGGACGGGAACAAAGAGGGGGGAGGGAGGGGAGAAGTCCGAGGGCCAGGGAGTAATAGGGAAGCGGCCCGATATGGTCATGCTCTCTCGATGCAAATGAGAGACCGGAGCGGAGTCTTGCTTCGGTAGTAGGCGAATGAAAGCTCGAGCAATTAAATTCTCATTGGAAGCCAGACACGTGTTACCGCGTGTCTGACGCGGCGGTCACGGCGATTGCGACCTCGAGATCGCCGATATCGCGCATTACGCGACAAATCGTCGGCCTTCGTAGACACTGTTCACCGCGGTAATGAGGGATTCATCGATTCGAACATTGTCTCGTTTCATCGCCCGGCCGATAACTCGGCCCGATAATCGGCCCGCTTGCGAAATCGTTAGTCCCCAAAGAGCCCCGGCGCGGCCACCATCGAGATCGCCATCGTGGAACCTGTCGATCCAAGTCGAGCGTTTCCTTATCCCCCGGGAATGACGATCGAATATTTCTTCCTTGCGATGGGCCTTTACCCAGGAGAGGCCGTCCGCGAGGCAGGCCGCGCACATAAATACGCGCGACTCCCTCTACGCGCGGCTACACGCGCAAACGTAAACCTTTTATTTTATATCTTGCCCAGAGGAGCGTTAAAGTAAACTAGGGTATATTTCACGGGACTACGGTCGGAGTGTACGAAACGCAGGACTGGCGGGAAGATACGGGCGGGTTTGCCGCTAAACGAAATAATTACCAGCGCCGTAGCCTCGGCGCATGCGCGTTTCGCCATATCGCCGGGCCTCTTTCGCGTAGCGCCGTGTCGTTTAAAGGAATTATCACGACATCCAGCCGACGTAGGCGATTAATCTTCGCGGTGCGAAGGAGTCTTTTGGTCGTGCACCGTCCTCCCTCCTCGTCAGCACTTCCACCTGAGAGCCCGTACGCGGGAGGAGACTGCCGATCGAGAGGAGGAAGGTTTTCGCTCGCTTATCTCGTCACGACGATCTGCCGACAGATACACCGCGCGCCTTGACACGTAACAATGCATGCATGAATTAATAGCGACCGCTGCCGTGCTCGTACTTCTCGTCGCTTACAGAAGATTTACATCTTTATCACGGCTTGGGAGGTGTCACAGCCGCCGGGGGAGACCTCGCTCATCGCTACCTTTCTACGATTTTTTCTCCGTCTTTACCCCCGAATCGAAGATACGGCCGCTCTCTGCGGGAATCCTTGAAGGCGGATGGTTACCAGTTTCTAGCCGCGACTCGACATCAAGAATTTCCATAGTTTCAATACGATGTGCTCGAGATCTTGAATATACCAGGGGATAGTGGTCTAAGTCGAGCAAAGAATTTCCATCACCAGGTTTTGTGGAACAATGAATTATTATTCCAACAGAAGAATTCCACTCGAATAAGATTGGATGGAGAATTAAAAGTATGTGTGCGAATAGGGTGCCCACAACTAATGAATGTATATATCGTTAAGACAATGAAAAGTTGGTGGTTCAACGTATATCAGGTTATTGATCAATACCGTCCTCTTGAAAAGCAGTAAATATATCGCTATACATACTGTTCATCCAGACCACGGCATTAAGCAATATTTAAATAACCCAAAAAAATGATTAGGAGTACTACTTTACGCAAATCAGGTCGATTCAAGTTATCGTAGTATTTAAGGTAAATATTTTCGTGCAAGTCGAGGGCGATAGTCCTTCTCTCTTCTTACGCGTCTTACTTATCAGCCCTGCCAGCCACGGCGGGACCTTTCGATCGCCTGCGTTTAACCGAGCGATGAATATGTATGAAAACGTGTGTGAAATCCTGATCCGATCTTACGCTGGATATTCTCTGTATATCCTGTTCTACCCGGGTGGTCCGTCGGTGCGCGGCTTGAAATTTTTCGCCAAAATCAAGCTTATCCATCGATCGGAGCTTCCATTTGCTACGACGCCGCTTATCCTCCGTTCTCTCCTCGCCGTATCCCAGGAGCATTGTGCAACTTTCTCAGAATCAAATACGCTGTACCTGCGGCAAGACCTCGCGGCCCGGGACGCCATTCTGCTGGTTATTAGACGTAATTGCGATCCTGAGAGAGTCTCTACGCGGGACTAAGAGCGGAAGGAGAAGGGGGAAGAAAAAAAGGAGGTGGAAGAGGAGCAGCGCGGCTCGTGACGGGAATTTTGCAAAGGGAGGCGGCGAGTGAAAACGCGAAAGGTTAGCGCTTTAATAAATTCTGAAGAGCGGGACGGAGGATCGATCTCATTGTTGATTCGCCGGAGGAGCGAGTCCCTGCTCTGGGATCATAGGAATGCGCGCCACAGCGCGATATTAATGATACCTCGCCGCAGCTGAGTTATCCGCGGTAATTGGCTCGTAGGTATCCCAGATGTAGTAATTAGCGGTCGGATCGAACGTCTCAAAATCCTCGAAATGACCGTGCAAGATTCGACCGACGGCTTGGCTCTTTGAATTTAGCTCGGCTTAATGTACCGCTTTATTTATCTCGATCATTGTCATCCATACTTTATTGCTCGATAATCATGCAAATTAAAATGAGAGATAATGATATGGTTACGCAGAAAATGACCGCGGAGTAACGTGTACTTATATCGGCGCGTTAATCTTTTACGATTCTATTTTGCTATATCAATATTTGCAGAAGTGGAAATAACGCGAGGAATTGATATTATTCGTCAGGCTTGCAAACCTAGGGCCGCAGTACTACGGAGTAGGGGTAACTCAATATTATTTTCTAGTGTTATGCTATGCAAAGCACATGTTTGAATCGCTTATATCATATCGTAAAACTTGTATGGTATATCAATTAGAAAAAGGCGGCTATTGTAAAAGGCTTTTAAAAATAGCCGTTAAAAAATTGGAATGGCTAATGAGAATTACAAATTTTACGGAATAGAATATACGGATAGAAATTATACGGAAATATTTACAACTTTCATAAACCTTTCGACTGATGGTGATTCTATGCACCTCATATTTGTAGCCATTCTTTGGACGATATTTTTACAATCGATTGCGCCAAAGGGTGAGAGTTCCTTCAGGTCTCTACGAAAGCGTTATTGAACGGAGAAGTAGGAGAGATGGGATTTATATTCGCTAAATTATATTTCAAGTGTATCTTTGTTGATGGCACTTTCAAGAAAATTCCGCAAGAAAATCGAATGTTCTAATAATTTCCTTTGACTCACGTATTTATCTCATCTCTTGATACTCAGCATGAAACTTTCTGCTTACCTGAAACAAGAATTACAATTGGCGGTTAAGATAATAATCATAAAATCCTAGCTGCACATATTAAATATCTTAAATTCATTAGAAAATATTTGGGATCGTAAAATTTCCAATCATTACAGCAGTACTTTCAGTCAGGCTACACTACGCTTGATAAAATAAAGGAAACGTTGTTTGATCAAAATTACCGTAATGTGAAAAATGATTTCTCGCATGGCTTGAGGCGTAGAGAATTAGAAAGTCGATTAAGATTTGATTAATAAATTGCACGTCGAACAATAGAATTCTAATAATCGATAGATCATTAAGGACCGTCTTAACGACAATACCTCATAAACCTTTACACGGGACCTAGTTGACGATCCCGCGGGAAAGGAAAAGAACCAAGAAGGTGAAGTGGAGGAAGAGGAAGAATACTTGGGCGTATCTGCCTACGACTTGACCTCGCTATTGCACTAATGGTTTCAGAGATTCACCGACTAAAGAGGCTTGCAAAGAATCAAGCGAGTACCTATCATAATTCGAGATTATAAACAGTACCATTAAAATAAAACTTCGCATAGACTGGAAATTCCTTCGTACCAAGTTTCTTTTTCTTCTCTAACCGACTCCAATTTTACACGCGAAATTCTTAAATAATTGGTTCGCTTTGCCGGTTATTTAACAACGCTAACTCATGACTCATTCGTTCTAAACGCATCGCATTTCAACGTCAAAATCGAGAAACGAAGGGGAAGCATTTGAGTCAATTGAGCTTTAAGCCTTTCGCACGTTCCTGCGGCTAAGGAGAAACGCACGGGGCAAATGCCAGGCATCGACATCGTGCAATATGTGGAAATCCATCGCCCAATTTGGCATCGAACATTCCACATATTCCGGGAGTTTTTATCGTTGGGTGAAATTTCATGGGGCATACGTCGGTATTAATATCCGTTGCCACGGTGCAACCTTTGTTCCACTTTACGATCAGCCGTACGATCAGAAAAGACTTCTACCACTTCGGATAATTTATACCCATACCGCGTAATAACCAAGGACCATTATGATCCGGCAATCTCGTAAGGCTTCCTACACATCGACATACGAGGCACAAAAGCATGGTTGAGAAGCAGGCGATAAGTAAAACTCACGCTTCTAATTCCGTATTCGATGAACTGTGGAAATCTCACCAGGAAGGCAGAACATCCATCGGTTATCTTTCTACACATTTACTTTTCCCACACTGCGGCGTACAAGGGCTTTATTGGCGAGGAATACTTGTCACCAATTACGTAAGCAAATTAGGGGTCAACGTCTTTTTGAAAATCTGTATATTCCTTGATCGTGATTTTCAAGTTTGTTCTACGAACCCTCAACATTGCTATTGGACTACATATCAAAAGTTTTATTTTTATCGTGTTTAGTCTATCGAACATATTGTTCGAATTTGTCTTAAACCATTTGCATCATTAGCGTGTATATACGCTCAATTTTTCTGGTCACTGTTACCAGAATCGTACGCATACGCTCAACTTTGTTGGCTTCTATCATTATTCGTTCATTTAAAAAATAGAAATGGAGGATGTTGTTGGAGATGAAAGTAGTAATTCGGATTATAGAGAAGAGGAAATTAGATCAGGTCCAGATTTTCTGGACAACACTTTCCAACGGTCATACCATCAACGCCATCAAGAAAAGCTCAAAAGACTTGCGTCGTTTGTTTAGCTCGAAAGAGAAGAAGAGAAACAATTCATCGGTGTAAAAATGACAAAGTGCCTTTATGCATTCAACATTTCAAATTCCATCATACCGCACAAAATAACCAATCAACATTTCCGCCATTATCAGTACCATATATGTACATACACCGCATATTTGCAACTTATTTTTCCTCATAATCCTGAAATATCAAGTTCTTTTACTCGTAATCATTTTTATACTCGAATATAATAAAAACAAATTTGGCGATAGAGACTTTTCGTATTTTCTTGTACTGCACATGGGTTATCCAGCCAAAAGTGACTAACCCAATTTGGCTCGGGGCGGTTGGCACGGGGAAGATTCATGGGACAAACGTTGACACGAATGACGACTCGTACGACGGTCATGTGGGTAGGACACAATGCAGGGTGCGGCCTCACCTCTGACACGTCGAGGTCCCGACCTATTCCCGTGTACGCGGGCCAAGGTGTATCATTGTGTAGAGGGCTCAACGCGATGCCCAGCCCACGTGCAACGCCAACACGCAACGAAGCGACGAGACCTCTCAGGCATGCTTAGACGTACGCGTAAACCCGATACTTTAGATTCGAGGAAATGGAAGGACGCCGAGCAATCGATTCGCTACGCACGGACAGAAGTGGATTTTCGAAAAGAAGCTGTCACCGACGTACGTTTTCATGATACTAGAGACGCGTGAATGTAGGAGTGATTATTCAACTTCGCGGTGGCTCGCGATCAGCGTCGACGTTGCAAAAGAAATTCTTGGATTTTTTCCAAGCGCTCTCGAAAGCCAGGTCAAGGGGTATGCGGTGAAGTGGTCGCTTAACGGAGTATGCATGGAGGAAGGAACTCGGCAGAAGTAACTTTTTTATTACGGGCGCTGGATATATTCGGCATCAAGGCGAATTGATTTGATGAATATAGTGGATTAATCACATATTAAGAATACACACGTATATATGTTTTTTGTTTTTACTGATTATAATAAACGTTTAATTGTAATCTATAGATATATAAATATCTAAAAGTATATAAAAAATCATCGTTTCCATTTTTCTTCCGGAATTAATATAATTCTGTACGAATATTTTTTCGCGTTATAAGTATAAAATATACTTAGTATTACATTAGTGAAATGATTGCGTCTATTTAAGAATAGTTGTTATTTAACGTTTGGAAAAGTGTACGTATAAAAACGTGTTAAGCAGCGCTGCTCAGAAGTAAGACATGAAACCAACCGCTGAAGTCTGGCCACGCGCGATATGTACACTTTTGGCGTGAGATCCCAATTCAGTGGCGGTGCTCCAGCGAAGCGGACTGCCACAGCAAAAGGATTGCGGATTATTCATTACCACTATTTTTATCTTCGCTCGACATTCGGAGTATTCGCATACATTATATCATTAGATATCTAATCAAACACCATGATTACCATAATCATATCGATTTATCGTACAACTAGACTTGTTATACGACACTTTGACCACCTGAAGAAACAGCCCCATAGAACGATGCACTTCATATTATTCCATTTTATTTTATATAAAAGGGGAAGACTGTTCGAACAAACTAAGTAAACAAACGAATAACCCAAGTGAGTAACTCAAGACGACAAAGTCCGCATCGGGAAAGGGATACTCACTGTCCGAATAAAAGAGGCGAACGAGTAACCGATATTCCCGGATAACAAACGGTCGATGTTGCCAGACGCCAGACACTTTGTAGGCTTTCTCCTTTCTCGATGTAAATATAATAACGCACCATGGCACGATGACCAGGCCCGCTCGAGTGTCACGATTATCTCGCGGACACACTGGAGTTTTGGAGTAGCTTAACATCTTCCTTCCACCCCTCTCGCCGTGGCCTCACCTCGGCCTGGAGGTTAATGCGACCGAAAGCAACGTCCAGGAGAGGGTCTACGCGCTCGTGGACGCCCACGGCATCTCATATCTTACGGATGAAGACATTTACGACGATCCTCGCACGAGGCACCCCACCTACTTGTCTTCCAACCCATGCACAAAGCGCTCTCTCGATGTCACGCTCTCTCCCTCCTCCGTATCCTCCTCCCTACTCGTCTCGCGATGGTTCCGCGCCAAGGAGTAAATGTCACATTCGCCCCACCATCCGTGGGGACGTAATGTTCGTTCAACGTATTGTTTTACGATCAGGGGTATATCTGAGCTGGGACGATTTTCGTTTTGGTAGAATTCACTTCTTATTTAAATATTTTGATATTGTATGCTACATCTTTTATATTGAGAGTTGTAACTGAAGGTTTCGGTTAACATGCCGTGGCAATACTCGACTTTGCACTCTTAATGTATATGCACTGCATCGTGATGATTCTATCTAAGATATATGATTGCTACTATTCTCATCTTCCAGCACTGACTAATAGATCTTTTTGTAGCATTAGTACTAGTGTTAACGTTTGATTTTCTGTACTGTTCTTTCCTTATTTTCAATGGATTTTTTTTAGTAAATCACCGTGTATCGAGATTTGTTACCTTTCCTCTTCATATCGTCGTTTGCCTTGAGCATATTCCATCGCACCCCCGTGATGACGAGTAAGAACGCAGGTGCGAATCGGTTGCTAAGACGACGATATCTCATATCTCCGAGTTATATATCGAGCATAAAGACCATCTTCACTATAAATGGGATACTTAAGCCATCATAAACCACGCGGCAATATATTCAAACATCGATGCAACATCGAGTTTACGACGGCATAAAGTCGTGGCAGAACGACGTTCGCGAGAAAATGCAATTTCCAAAAGGAGGATCGAACATTTTGATCGATCATCCGCACACTTCTCGCAAGACAAACGGGTAATGTGTTTCTTACCAGAAAATGTCTGGTGATGAATTTCACTGGTTACAAAGAAACTATCGTCCCCAACGTTTTCCACGTTTATCGATACTCTTCGTTCAACGATGCTCCTGTATCGTATCCTTCAAGGTGGATTTTCCTAGCGATCGGTTTTTTGCTCAGCAGAAACCGAATGTGCCTCAAAACATTTACAGGATCGCAATAGAAAATATATACACCCAATTCTGTTTTTACACGAACTTCTTTTATAAGATTTTGATTTATTTTTATATTATAATTGCGACATTGGAGATATTTTTTTGCACGAATTTTTTTTACACTTATTCTTCGGGAACGTATCTATCGTATAAAAACAGAATTAGGTGTACTTCACACTCCTGCCAACGTTTTGAGGCAAATTCGGTTCCCGTTGCGCAAAAAACGGACGCTAAGTAAAAACCCGCCTTTAGACACGTTCGAAAATGCCTCACGAACGAACTTCGAAAGAGATCAAAAGCGCGAGGATCGTTTCTCGAAATTGTAACGGCACCCAATTGAATAATTATATCCGCAAACGTTTGACATATAACGACGTCGGTATGGAACGGGTACAACAGGCCGCCGACACGCCGCGGTCACATAAGACGCATTTTCGTCGGGTCGTGAAAATATTAATCCTCTGCTTTCTAATATGTTAATGCGAGCTAAATGTCACGGCGGTATCAGGCATTTCACGATCGAATAATCAAAGCAACGAATTAACTCGGCGGGCCCGAAAGGATGCAAATTTTGCGACCCGCGCGCGGGGCGCCGGGCCTAGAAAAAGAAACCAGCGGTGGAAGCATTGTTGCTGGAAGGTACGCCACGACCCTGAGCATCCATGGGATCTCGTTCACACGGCGCGGCCTTCCTGCTCGCGGAAAGATTTGCATTTTACAAAAAGGACGGGCGCGTATTCTATCGAGCGCCTCCTGGAATACGTGCGGGCAGACCTTAAGTGAGCGCGGTGGCCATCGGTCTATGAACCAGGCTGGACCAACCGTAGAGGACGAGAAGTTGTCTCCTTCAGGGCCGAGTCCATACTTAGTTACGCAGGCTGCGGTGCTTTGGACAATTGTGTAAACCTGGACATCCAGCCTTTGATCAAGGAAGGGAATGTTTATTCAAAGGAAGATTGTTTATTCGGTCCAGAAGCGAAGCGATGCTTTTGTTAGTAAAAGCGACGTTTCGACTCTACACGTGGAGTCCTTATCGAGCTACAATAGCGGTAGACCTAAGATTATATTTATAATATGTATGGAATTTATTTAAAATGTTCTGTTTTATTAAATTAAAGCTTCGACCTCGTGGAGATTGTTCTTAGGGGTATAAATAAGGTTTCTCATGGAAAAACTTGTGAGAAAATGAATATCTGTAACGTAACGTTTCTTTAATTCTCGAAGTGTCGCGGTATTTTCATGTTCCTTAGCGTATTTCATTCGCGTTTTCTTCGATGGAGGTTTATCGTATGTATTTTCCTTAACGAAGCAGTACCTTGAGTGGATGTTGGATGAGTTAGCGGAGACCGTAATGAGATATGAAAATGCAGGCATCCGAGTTTCGCGGACGGTAGATTTCCAGAACGAAAGATGTGCGCATATAGGTGTGTATGTAACCGTGCAGATTAGGCTGTTTCAAGAAGCACGCATCCCGACGTGCGAGCACGTTGCTTCTTGCACGGTGCGGCACGTCGCAAAAGTCAGAGGTGACGTGACACAGAAGGTGACGACGATTCCGAGATTCCGTTGTGCAACAACGCAAAACAACGGACAGCTCTGCACGCGAACAAACGAGCCGAGCTTGATGAAATGATCCCGATGACACGCTCTCTTGGCAATGAATTTTTCTGCCACGGTGCGCGCGGTGCAATGCAGGATATACCGCGTAAAAGAGTGGTTTAGGTTGTTCCCTATTTAATGAATATAAGATTAAAAATAACTTAAAAAATAATTGGCAAAGGACGACACTTACGTACTCATTTAAATATAATTATACAAAGCCTTTCTTATGTGTTCGTCAAAATTGCAGAAAGATAATCCGTAACAAAAAGAAGAAGAAAAGTGTTAAATGATGTTGATTTATAAACGCTTTCTTTACAATATTGATATTTTACGAGATGGTACTTACTCTGTACAATAATCGAAAACAAACTAGTTCGAGCAGAATGAATCGTTAAAAGACGAGCGGATCTTGTAATTACGGACGATAAATGAGTAAGACAAGATTGAACTTTCGTATCGACAAACTTCGAATCTGTTTCTATATACTTATACAGGCTACGTCCACCATTTCCTTACATTCATGTAACAAAATATACAAAAATAAACTTAATATAACATTTCTTTCTCGTAGATTATGGTTGTAGCAATTTTCTGCAGTAAGAGACATGCTGTACATTTAATGCAAAATATACAAAATAAAAGTACGACGTACAAGTTCTATCCAATCGAGTTTCCTTCCGGTCTTCATCGCTTTATTAATTGTCCCCCAGCTATCCAGAACCGAACAATTCATCAGGGATCCTAAAGAGCTTTTATTTACAGATACGTGCCAAAAAATACACATGCCATTGCTCGTACTCGCGCGACGCGTATGCAGCCGCGAATAAGCGCATGATTCCCGGAGTTTTATTAATTATAAAAGCAGAGCGTGCAGGAATCTGTTTTCATTGCGGCTCCTCGGTATTCTTATCTGGCTACGATAAGCGAAAAATCCGCCTCGTTCCGCATACCTGCACCGAGGCATTTGATTGTCGGAAAGAAGAAGCGAAACGGCGATGCTTGCCACCGATCGTAAAACGGTAATCGACATACAAGAAATTATCAGCCACCGCAGGTACTCCCAGCGGCGAAGAAAAGCCTTGGCAAATGCACTTAGCTACTTCGCTGCGAGTTTGTTACGCGACAAGTACGTTAGGCGGTGTTCCGTAATCTCCAGTACTGTCGACATGAGAAGCGAGAGTCGTCGCGCACGTTACTTAATAGAATTCATCCTTTGTATCTTATCCAGTCTCGCACCTTTTATTAGTAAAAGATATTCGAATAACGGATGCGGTGTTGAAAGTCAACCTACGATAACCAGCATTATTATTTTTTTTTTCTTTTTTTATCAAGATAATTCAATAAGTCCGGATTGTTTCTTCTTTTGCATTGGCAGTATCCTTTCATCAAAGGAAACTTGTTACATGGAGCATCCAATTATACACCTGTAGGATTTATGTTGTGTAATTTATAGAGCTGTGATGGCAAAGCTGTTTCAGAAATAGGTGAAATTTTGTTCATCATTTTATTAAGTCAGTAGCGTCACTTGGAAGGGGGAGTGGGGGAAAAATGTTTTAAAAAGGGTATTGGTAATTTGGAAACTCCAAAAATTTGTAAACAGGAAATCTTGACATTTCACCCATTTTCACGGTTCTCAGTTCTAAAATTCCTTTTTGTTGTACAACTTTTACTTACGCAAGGGAACGACAAACAATTAAGTACGACGTCGAAACATTGATATCAATTCGCTGATACCCTGAATTATTGCACTAGGTGATATATGATATAAATGATAAGTTTATAAAAATCAATCCGCGGATCATTTAAAAAGCCTTCCTGGGTCAGTGTATGACCTGCGGATCATAAATTCGCCACTACTGGAATAGGAGCTCGGGCTTCCACGGATTTCCACGCAAAATACTAGAGTTTGAATGCCACCCATCACCTACGGTTTTTCCATGTAATACGTACATTGTAACTCTGGTGGCTCGGAATCCACTTTAAACAATATGCCCTAGATCAAATAATCTTAACGCTGGCAGCCGAAAATAAACTAAAAAAAATATTCGTCTGCAAATTGTGTAGACATCCATTTCCATGGTACAAGAATATTCTTTAGAGCACTATTGTCTAGACCTAGACCAAATGACCTTAGCAGTCGATGCCGAAAATTAATTGGCAATGTACTCTCCTAATTCCGAATATCGAAGATCGACACGCGACGATCGTCCCGCACACGTTGATTTCGGGCCGATGTACGCCATATCTGAAGGTTTAACGCGTTGGTTCTTCGTGGAAGATTGAAAAACGATGCGGCTGGGGTGGAGAGGAAGGAAGGCAGAGCCCGTGGAGCAGAGGCGGCGATACAACGATATCGTCGATCGATGTCCTCTTGCATGTCAAGCCGGGGGAGATTCCACGACCCCGATAGGACGACCGGACCGGTGTCCAGCCTCCCATAACCTGACACGCGGCGGGATCGCGAGAAGACGCCTTGTAAAATGATATTAAGGGATTAGTGTCTCTCTCGATACGGCTATAGCAACCTTGAGGAGATTTCGACCGGTTCCTAACGCTCACAGGTTGACGTTGAGTCCGATAGCACCGCGACAGCGAAGATCTAAAGGGACAAATCCTCGGGATCTCGAACTTAAGTTTAGGCTGCATGGTATTTCCTTTTCAAACGCTGTAAACTTGAAAACGGTATCACGTCCCTGGATCGATCATTGGAGAAACGTTTTCTGCGTGGAGAATAATGTGCAGGTAAGAATTAGGGACGGTTGAAAGTTGAAATTAGGCTGATACTGTGTCCAGATAAAATGTGTCTAATTACTCGGCAAAGTGGCGGGTGTTGTCCTTGTTTGTTTCTTTCCTATTTTTACCTCAACAGCTATGTTAATTTGTCTTGCTGTTTAATACGAATTTCGAGCTGGTGGATCTAGACTTCGCGTATCGCGATAAACATTGCATAAAAATTGAATGGATTCGACCCTAGGCGTTCCACATCGAGAACTAAACTTTCAATCTCTCTCCATCGACCTTCTCTCGAACCACATACACAATTTCCAATCAATTACACAATAAAAACGGTTCTTTTTTAAAATCAAACCAACACTCACATCATTATCCTCGGCCAATTACGATCTATCAAAAAGTCGAGTATTCCATAAAAATTGAATGGATTCAACCCTAGGCGTTCGACATCGAGAACAAACTCTCCATCGACTTTATCTAGAATCACATACACAATTTCCAATCGATTACACGATAAAGGCAGTTCTTCTTTCAAATCAAACCAACACTCTTATCGTTATCCTCGGCCAATTACGATCTCTCAAAAAGTCAGCATTCCATCCTTCTTGGCGTAAGGTCAAGTTTCTAACTACTATTCCGTCGTGGGTTCCATAGCCGCTGTTCCTCTTTCTTTTCGAGCCAGGTCGCATGACCCCGACGCGTATAAGCGACCACAGGCTTCCAGGTTCAACGGTGCCAGGCGCGCGTGTGCACGGCTAGCCGCGTATGCGTGCGGCAGCCTCGTAAGGCGATGGAATGCGCCCGTCCCCCGGTCTTCTCGGATGGATGGCTTTGTCTTCGTGATCCGACGTCCCGTTCCGAGAGCCGACCGTCCTTATCCTACGACGACGACGACGCAAGGACGCGCATCAAGGAGATATCCTCCTCACGACCGATTAATACGCCCGCACTACCTCTTAGGATGATAATTATCCCGATAGAGAATACTCGGTATCGACCACGACTTTTTAGTTATTTTGACTCTGCGTCGAATCGATCGCGAAGGCAGGTAGACGACCACGAATCGCATGTCATTGACATCGGTTAGCATCTGCATCTACAAGTTGGATTGGCTACGCCCTTCTGCGCGATCGATAGTTGAAAATCTCTCTATAGCGTAGATCATTGAAAACGGTCATCTAGACACGTTTTTCATTCGTAGAGTGTTTTTTTTTTAATAGTATTTGCAGCTGTGGTTATAGCGGATCAGTCTACTCAGCCTTTCCCATTTTGGCAAAGAATCACGGATGGTTGAATGAAAACTTTTTCTGACGTTGTCCAAGGAAGTATGCGTTTGCTGTGTGCATCGGACCACTCCTTGCGACCATGCGTGGTAGTATAATATGAAGTGTTGCTCCTAAACATCTCGCTCGGTTCGATTGATAGTATTTGACGATGTGCTCGTAACGAACAGTAATAGCAGAAAGTTTTTCTTTAACCATAATGGCCAATCTGCTAATAACGGTTGTGCTTAATGCGAGTAACTGCGCAATTGTTGTAAGACTATAGGATCATAACATTCGCGACCGGCCATACTCCATACCTCCTTTTCGGGGTCTTGTATAGTCTTTTCTCTTGCAATAGTCCGGCCCGAGGGGGCGGTGGAAACGAAGGTGAAGCTCGTACACTTGGATATAAAGTAAGTATCGCGTATTACGTGCCAGGAAGCGAGCCCGACCGTGGTGTAAATCCCGGATAAGAATATGCGCGACGAGTACCCGGAATTCCAAAGATAGCCAGGTCTATTGTCGGATGCACTCCCGCAGAAATTCAGCGAGAGCGCGGAACGCCGGGACAAAGTTCACTTACGGACGACTCTGGCTAAGGTGATCGCGGCGAACACGTGTTTATCGCATTGTACCCGTACATTGGCGTGGGCAAGTTACACGATATCCTTCCTTAACACGTAGGCACCAATGCCTATAAACGGCGCCGAGAAACTCGCCCTGGGAGGACAATGAATTATCCCGTAAACTGGGCGAACTCTCGGCGGTCGGGCGCAGCTTAGTTCATGATTCTTGCTAGCTATAAGGTCTGGCTAACGATCGGAGTGTGCGTTACGAAATCAATTAAGAGCCAACCGACTTGATCTCCGGGGAGAATAATGGGACAACTGTGTCGAGCAGCTGTTCGCGATCGGTGCTCGAGTTACGGAGCTCTCGCAGAGGGAATACGAGTTGTCCGCGAAAAACTAACTTTTTCGGTTTTCTCATTTTTTTTCGACACCAACCGCTAAGCTCGTTTGGCTTAGGATCTGCTGTTTAAGGTGGGTTTCGAACCACAAGAGCTACGGTGCACGTATCACGTGGAAAAACGAGATGTGATTGGCGGAATTTGAATCCGAGTCTCCCGCGTGGAAATCCGAGCTTCTATTCATCACAACACAGCAGATGTAAAAGTATGATTTTTCCTCTATATATATCAAATTGGCAGCAATGAGTGTAAGCTCGATAGCTGCATTAGCATAGGAATAAATATATATATATATCGAATTCTTTTACGCGCACTATATATAGATTAGGCATCTGAATAAACTAAAGTGGTTTTCGAGAGAGAACGGTTTCCACAGAACTTGAGCCTTGCGACGACATTGCGGGATTAATCCGACTTCTCCATTGCTCGATGTAAATCTGTGATAAATGAAAACTTTGGCGAGTTAGCTTGTTTCATTCGAATACCCTGGCTTCGGGATGCCAGGTAATTCCTATGAAGATACGAAGGTCAGCTATTAAGGGAATTGAATGCGAGTAAAGAGACACGCATTTATAGAATCTGCAGAAAATCGATTAATTTTCCATTCACAGTGGCGCAGCACGAAGCGGGCCGGCGGATGCAGCGTAATTAATGGATTGTTCACACCTCGCCCACACTATCTGTCTCCGTCCCTCTTTCCACCTTTCTTTCACCGCACGACTCTTTCTCTTGAGTCGGTAAGAGCACGATCCTTCGATAATTAATCACCTCTTCGCGATCACCGGCTGCCGGGATCCATTAACGAAGCGATCGTCTCCGGTTTCCTTTCATACCAGCTCGTTCACAGTGCTTCCGTCTCGAGCACATAAGTATCAGAGAAAGGAGGATGATTCGTTTGTTTACGAATACACAAATGGGCATACAAGGGAGATCGTAGGTGTCTCGCGTCGATCGTTCATCGCGTACGATACGGCTAGTACGACAGTGGGAATACACTCTCAGTCTGTAATCCATCAGTGTAGCGATGATGGACCGTCAATTTTAGAAGTGGGGAAAGTGCGGACAATGAAACTTTTCATCGATCCCCCGATCTCAAATACATAGAAGTATCGTGGATGTAAATACTTTCGATGTTAGAGTTCTACCAGGAATCGTGCGGGGAGATAGGAAGAATCTAGGAAAAAAAAAATTAACACGGAGCCGACAATGGTCCTTTCAAAGAGCTGAAGCCGGTCTTCGCAGCGACAATCCACGGACGATATTCACGCGCATAATGTCATCGTGTGACAGTAACAAAAGAGTATCATCGACGACGAGCCGGAGGACAAGACCTTGCCGATGTTCTATAATGAATGGATCGTTCGCACCTCGCCCACGCCGCCTGTCTCTCTTTCGCTCCTTCCTGAGCGCCACGATCGGCACGATCTCCTAGGAGGTAGAGCCCGCTCGATAATTAATTACTTTGAGTGATCGAGGGCCGTAGATCCTACAGAGTGGAGTCTCCATTGGGAGTAGTAGGCCAATTTGTCAGGGTAGTCACGCGCTTTTCTACGAAGCCACTGCTGACAATGAGTAAAAGGGCTGTCGTGCCTGATTATTATTCCGCAAAGAAGCTTACGCGCGGCCACGCTCGAGCAGAGCTATCCTCTTCTTCGACTTTCGATAAACATCGAAATAATCGATTCCACTTTCGCGGAAGATCCATCTAAACGACGATATTCGTCTATCCCACGAGCATATTCGAGGCAGGTTGGATAACAATTTTAAATCGAGCAACTCAGGATATTTCTGTAACACAAGATAAACTAAGTAGATCCGTTATTAGAAACGAAAACCAGAGAGTTTGCGATTATTCTATTATATTCAGGTGGTTATAGTTTCAAAAACTTTCCGTGGATGTTGTATTTGATCCTTTCGAAGCGAACCTTGACGAGGTTTAAACTACTTTCAAGAGGAAATCATGTAAAACGCCTAATCGCTCCGTTCCATCTTCGAGTCATACCACGCGAATTGTCGTTCCCTGCAAAGTCCGAGAGCGATCGCAAATCACTATCGTAGAAAGCGAAATGCAGATCGAGAGTAGTAAGCCAATTTGTTGGAGCACTCTCGTGCTTCGTCCCGAAGGCACGTTGACAATGAGTAAAGGGCTCCCGCGTCTTATTATTATTCAGCACCGTACCGACTGGCGCTGTTCCCCCCCTAGAGTGACATACTGCCATTTTCGCAATAGTAATCGTTGCGCCAGGTTTCATCCCGATCGAATGCGCATGCATTATCGGGCCGCTGCATACAATTTCTTTTTTCGCCGGCCGCCGCGCCGACGAGCGATTCATCCTCGCGAGAATGTAAAGCGAGTCCTGGGGGAAAAAAGAATTGGCGGGAACAAACCGGCGATGAATTAATCCGAGTGCGGCTCGCGAAGTCGGATGCGATTTGTAAGGAAACACTCAACATGGCCGCGCCTGGTTCTTGCGAGGTTCTCCCGACATCCAGATTAGGAGTCCTGACCATTTGGAACGTTATTTTTTCATCCACGATATCCGATCCGGCACCTGTACCGTTCGCCGCTCGAAATTCGAGCGGAAAAACGCCCGGTGCAAAAGTCATTTATCCTTAAAGGAGAGTTATGACCACCGCTCGTAGTTTCGTTGACGTAACAGCCTTCGATGATGTCAAGGTGACCACCGTCTACCCGCAGAAATGCCAGACGCACATACACCGCGCCTTGGAGGCGAGCGACTTTTGCGGAGGATACTTTTTTTTCCCTCGATTTGTAACAGATCTTCGGTTTCTGCGCCCGAGACTTGAGCCGGCCGCGAGACCGTGGATAAAGTCAGGCCGGCTTTGGGAATCGATTTAACTTCGTGTACGGCTGGAGCATCGATCATCCGAGGCTTCATCGGGGATTGCCTTGGTGGTTATTTATTTCCCTTATCGCGCATCGCAGCCTCCCTTTGTTTATCGTAATTACTCCGAGCCCTCGCGGCTCGTCCGTGATTCTGCCGACTCATCCTGGCAGGATTTGGGCCAAGGGCCCAACCGCGGCCGATCGCAGCTGCCTGAAAATCATTCCGTCGATTTCTTTTCCGGCCAATTATCCCGAAGAATGCATTTTCTCAGATCGACGGAGAGAGGAGGGACTGCGGCGGAGGAGCGATCTCACGGACGTTTTCGTAGGCCTCACGTACCGGGTGGCCCTGTGCGAAGAGGGCACGCCGGCGCTGCACCTGCCAGGTCATTAGGGTATAAACGGCAGGTAGCAAGGAGGGTCTCTGGGACTCTTCAGGAAGAGAAAGGGACACGCCGCCGTCTCGTCTGTGGGGGGAAGGGGGGAGTGCTTAGGCCGAGAGGAAGAAACCGAACCTGACGGCATGCGAGTAAGAGGAAAACGCGCGAATACCCGAAGAACAATGAGGAATAACTAAAAATAAACACCGGACAGGCGTGGATAAAGGATGACGGAGCGTGTAACGCCAAAGGCAAACTCGGCAAACCACTTCGCGGCGGACTGCGTAATTTTAATCAAGGAGGAGCACGGGTGTGTGATAAAAGACGAGGAATAGGCGAACGGGTCGGTGTAAAGCTGGAAAAAGTTTTAAAAAAAAGAGACTGAGATAAAGGGACAGAGGGAGAGGGATAAAAAGAAATTGGAAGGAGAGGGAGAGCCGGAATGACACGGGAAGACGTCCGCAGCGTGAGGCCCAACGTGCGAGAGCGGAGAGAAAAATGGAACGAGTAGGAGAAAAACGCGGGGAGCGTGATTAAGAGAAAGAGAGAGAGAGAGAGAGAGACACGACGACACAGCGAAGCGATGAAGAAGGCAGGCCAGGAGAGAAGAGCGACGAAGAGTGTTCGTGCCCGGTTGGAAGGAAGGGAAGGAGCAAGAAGAAGAATAATAAAGGTACATCGAGAGAGGACCGAGGAGGAGGTACCCGTCACGAACTGCGGGCTAATTGTCCGGGAGATTGCTCCTGCAGCCTGCTGTGCGCTGCTGTTGCTGCTGATGCTGCTGTCTGTCCTGCACGTTGTTTCCTCGACCTCGAGGCAACCTCGGGGCGTCCTTAAGATCTTGATCCGCTCCGGGGATCGACTGAATCTCCGTTCGCGCTGGCTCCTGAATTATTGTTTTGTCGGCCTGAATTTATGCGATTTGCCGGAAACTCCCGACACGAAACCCGACGGACGGAAACCAGCGAACGAACCGTTTTTTCCGCACAGAAATCGCCTTGACCGATTCTTCTCGGGCCGATACTACTCACTATATCTCGAGGAGCAAAAGATAATAGATTAGAGCGCACGATACGCTTTTCCTTGGACTTTTACCGTGAAAGTCGATAAAAACGCGCGGAAAGATATTGAAATTTCGCTGATAAAATACTCCTCGAGGAAGCCGCGAGAGGCCATTGTGTAATTGAGATCCGTTTGAGGGAATACAAATCGCCTTCGCGCCGCGATCTGTCACGATCGTTCGAGGCGCGGTAATCGCTGAGGGAGATTACGATCGACCAGTATCAAAGGCATTATAAACGGAGAATCGAACGCGGACCAGGCTGCGTTCTTTTCCATTCCCGGCCGACCTATCGGCGATTGGGTTGCCGGAATGCGTGCATAATCGTCCGTGCATTTAAGCGGCGATAATAAATCCGCGGCTGGGAAGGGGGAGAAAAGCGGGAATGAAAACAGAGTCAAGGAGCGAAACGAAAAAGTGAACTGGAGCAGAGGGAATTATACGTCGGCACGAGATCCGTCCGGCTATAGCAGGCGGAAGGAACGCGTCGGCTCAAAGTCGGCTTTAATATCCGCTGGGATACCTAAACTGCTCGCAGCAACTGCAACTCTGCATTTACGTAATTATGCACACGGTGGCACACCGGGACGCGGCGCGGCACGGAACGATTCTCAAAGAGGCAAAAATGGAGTTAATGACTCAAAATGTAATGCACCGGTAAATTACATCACCGTGTGTACGGCTTCAATAAATCGCCGATCCATTTCGCGTAATGAGTAGGCGTAATAGCCAGAAATACGCTCGATTGGAAAATGGACGCGTTGTGAACAGTGCGGATACTTCGTTATGCCAACACTCGAGCGCAGTGTGCGCGCGATAAGGCAAAATACAACGGAGTGGGCGATAACATTGCTGTTTGTATAAATGGCAGGGCGTTCTGTTTATCCTTGCAATGGAAACACACAAGGCTCGTGGAAGGCGGTAAAACTGGACGGTTAAATCGCGAAATTCGAATAAACAATCGTCTTCGATATACCGAGCTCCTTATTAGCGGGTACAGAGCCGCCGCTTCCAGGAACGCATTAATCTAATTATATCACCGCAGCGTTAACTTTCTTGTCCATACGGGGAAGGATCGATCGATCTTAAAATCAAGCAGGAGCAACTGACGTGACCCACGTTGGGCACATCGTTGCTGCGGGTTGCACAATTGCGCATACCGCGGCACGAGCGCGAGGCGATCGAACCTGCTTAATTAACCCACTCGGCCGACACTCTTTCCACGCTTTCCGTGGACAGAATGCTACGTGTGCCCTTACGCAATATCCGAATGCGAGGGAAGGATTATTGGTGTGCGAAAAGTATCGCGGGTAAATCTTAATCCAACAAATCAGCTACTGCGGATTTGATCATGATAACTCCTTACTCGTGATGTCCGCTTGTATGGTCGTGCTCGGATTTGTATGTCAAGAAGTATATAGTCCTTAGGAGCGGTAAGATTCCCAGCTGGAAGTCACTGCTTCACGTTTGTTCAATTCATAATCATAATTCGAGAATACAGCACGATACAGATTTTATCCTCGTGCTATGAGAAAAAGTACCTATTATTTGAACCTCCAGTATATCAAAAAGTATCTGGTCTTTACAAGCGGTAAGGTGGGACATAATTCAAGAAAACAGCACGATACAGATTTTATCCTCGCGTTATGATGAAAGATACGTATTATTCAAGCCTCCGGTATACCAGAAAGCATCTAGTCCTCACGAACAGTAAAATTCCCAGCTGGAAGTCGCTACTTCACATTTGCTCAATCCACGAACATAATTCAAGAAAACAGCACGATACATATTTTTTCCTCGTGCTATGACGAAAAGTATCTAATATTCGAACCTCCAATACACCAAAAAGTATCTAGTCCTTACGAACAGCAGGATTCCCAGCTGGAAGTCACTCCTTCACATTTGTCCAATCCACGAACATAATTCGAGGAAAACAGCACGATACGGGTTTCATCCTTATGTTATGATGAAAAATACGTATCATTCGAACCTCCAAATCAATTCGTAGATACGTACTCGACCTTTTCTTCGCACACGAGAGGGTGAAAGGTGGAGGCGGCGAGCGTAAAGGATGGCAGGCGAACTGCGCGAAAGCTCGAAATAATTACGTCGCGCCAGGCCTACGCGGTTTTTGCTCTCGACAGGGTCGATCGATCTTGGCGCCCCCGTTAATACCCCCGCAGAAATTTATGCGGGCTCAAGTGAGCGCGGCTCTGCCATAAGTTACGTAATCCCGCACATGGTAGCACACACGCCGTGGTAGCGCGCACGATAAATCTTCGAAACGCGGTAACTCACGATGTTTCTCGCCTAGGATGCGAGACACGAGTCCGCTTCTGAGAGAGAAATGAGGAAAGGCCGGAGGTGGAAAAAAAGCGGGCCGCGGACGGCGATGGTGTCGTGCGCCAGGAAGCGGTCGGGCGAACTCGGTTAGATCGAGAGACGTCGATCGATTGCACGACGCTGCGCGGGATATAGAGAAATTTCTTGTCGGCTCGTTTCTCCTTGTTTTACAAAATGACACGACGCGGAGCTAGGAGCCAATCTGCTCCTGTGTTACACGGAGATATTAGCACCGGTCCTGTTCTATCTTCCACTCGAAAATATCGTTCTGCTTCTCGCATCTCCGGTTGCACGGAATTACGTTTAAATGACTGGTCTCCTCTGGCATTCTGGCTTATTAACCTAAGGATGTCTCCTCTCGCATTTTGGCTTATTAACCTAAGGATGTTTCCTCTCGCATTTTGGCTTATTAACCTAAGGATGCTTTTTCTTAGTAATTTGCACGTACGTATGTTATAATCATCGATATTACTAAATATGAATTTGAAGATGATGTTTTAGAAAAAAGGATGGATTAATATATTCGTTATAAACTGTCTCTGGTACATGAAACTCTGCCACATGGTCCCTGACAATCCTTTGATACTAACTAATAAAAGGAAAGTATCGTTAACTATATATTTTCTTGTATTTGAGACCAATTTGGTGACCATTTTTCGAGTGGTGAAGGACCGCGGTGAAGGGAAAAACGAGAAACGATTTCATGGAAGCAGTGACAATATTGTGTGTTTGGGTTGGACGCGGCCTTCTAAGGCATGCGATGCCGACGAAGGTTTTCTGAATGGGTAGAGAAAATTAAAGGAGGCGTTTTAATGACTTCAAATACCGAAGTGTTCTCAGGCACACCCGGAAAATTCTCAAGGCGTCTGAATGGACGACGGAGCAGCATCACGAATGCGACCGTATACGGATAATGAGTATTTCTCAACCGACACCTCGTCTCTTCCGCGGTTCCAAAAATCCAACCTACCCTTTCTGTCATTTATTCTCTATAACGAACAACTCGCCACTCGTCGCGTTTATAGAAAACGGTACACGACTCGCGATTTCCCAGATCGGTGCATGCGTCGTATTTAGCCTTATCCAACGGCATATAAAAATGAATTCAGGATGTATTATTCTCCGCACGTTCGATGGATCAACAACGTGAGCGGGAGGTATGGAAATTTTGCACTTTGCTATAAGAAAAAAGTTTAAATGCGTTCTCTTGCCGGATACAAGGTGCAAACGTGGAACTTGAATCGACCTGATATTTCCGCGGCTAAACTTTTTGCCTCGGAGGAGAGCAAAAAGTTACCACATAAAGTGCACGATATCCTTCGTCACCCACGACGAGTTTCCATCGGTAAAGAATCCAAGCTTCCAGCAACATCCTCGACAACCGTCCTCCTGTCCTTCTCTTTCATTAATCTCTATTTCTTCGATCGTTGTTCCCCACCGCCACGCTATTCGTCATCCACACACTCAAATATGTTCTCAATAATATCACGCGAATCTTGACACAAATTAAATCTACCACATATTAATAACCCTATTCATTTTAAACCACAGCTCAATGCCATTGTACTTCCTTAGAATACATTTTTCCTTCCACACGTCCCACCTAATCAACGGTGCAACACGATTTGTGTCTTAACCCCTCAGTTTAAAATCGATAACCATCAGCAGCGGGATCATAAACTTTATCATATATTCTACAAGCGATTTACTCATGTTTCAGATACACTTACGTCCTGCTCGAGGGTCCGCAATCTGGTACAGAGTGAGGGGAAGAGGGTGAGAGAGAGAGGGAGAGAGAGAGCACGAATAGGTACGTCAGTACTCACACGGATGCCTCGCATCGAGCGCGTAGCAGGAGTTCGGACCAATGATGGAGCTCACGGCCAGTCAGCCAGTACTAATTAACCGAGGAATGCTGTATCTAGATTGAAATCTGGGTGACCCGACGCCCTGGGGCCAGCACCTTGGTTCAACCTCAGGGCTTCGTTCGGAGTCGAGTTCACCGGCTCTGTGGGCAGTCGCGGGGTACAGACTCGCTGTACGCGTACACGCGAGACCCACACTCCTTCGCGCAAACGGCCCTTTTGTGTCCGTAAGATTTGTGCGCGCGCGAGCCCGCAGTTTCTACGCCACTGGCCGCTGCCTCGATCGAGCCAAGACGGAAGTCGCTGCTTGGCAAGAATTTGTAAGGGAGCCGTTCGTTCGTCCGTTTAATATTTGACATCCACCGCTAAACATCGTTCAGCCCGGGATTGAATATCGAAGGTGAAACATCGAGCCTGCGGTATATCACGCGCGATTATTCCATTGGACGTCATTTAAAGCGACTACGGAATTATCCCCGGCAAGCTTCACGCTAACAGGATTAACGCCGATTCTATCTGGAATTATTAGGCCGCGAACCGGAATTTACGAGGATGATTAGCGGTGTGATCGATGCTCGATCCTTTTTTATTGTGCAAGTAATATTTTAAGCGCCGCTTAAGGTTAAAGGTAGCGTCGAGCGATTCGAGGAACCAGGACCGCGTGGGGTTTGAATTTGCATAAAAAAAATATCGCATATCTTAGAAAGGACGGAGCCCGAAGCGGGTACGATTTGTCCCGAGAAGAAACGCTTCGTGGAAAACTGGAGCAGTGGAGGTCCGCTTATGGCGAGAAACACGATGATTGTGAAAAGATCAGAGCTAATGGAATACTTTTTTCATTTGGAATACGTTGAAAACAATGAGTCCTACCCAGTGGAGCGAGATTGCATAAGACAAGCGTTCCGATCGGATAGATAATTCAGTTTACATGGAACGAGTCAGATCCTAAAAGGTATAGTAATCGGCGGAGGTGTACTACTAACCATTATACCCGTATCATATGCGCGATCGTTAAAGGTCGCCACGTTATTTTATTCCTCGCTATCTCCTATCTAACCTTTACGATCGATATCAGTGATCTCATTAAAAGTTAACAATAAAATGTCGTGACGGGCCGACCTATTGGTATACCGCTAAATCGACTTTAAATTATTTCGATAATGGTAATCGTTACTAATTACCTACCTTTGAACCACTCTCTTACAAACTCTCTCGAACAAATTACCCTGACGCTCGAAAGAAATCTCCTCCCGTCGTTTCCCCATTTTTATCCTATACATTGTAAGCACAGCCATGTTACCATTTGATTAGATATATTATAACCATTTGTTAGATCCATATTTCATATTCTGCAGCCTAGTCCAAAATGACTCAATTCGTTTCTTCTGGCGCTTAATAGGCAGCGACAATATCGATGACTTTCAGCGTTAATCTGGCCGGTGATATAACGAAGCCTTTTTATCGCCAGACAGGTATACAGGATGGCAAAAGTGCAGAGGTTGTCCCGCGAGGTAAAGCCGCGCACGGTTTTTCTCTTTTCGTTCATACGTCGTCGGGCACGAGAGCAAAGGCCAATGGACAGAAGGAGGAATTTAAGGATCATCAGAAATCGCGGACTGACCAGCTCACGGACTCACGGATGTTATTTCGTTAACCCGTACGTTTTGCATGGTAATTACAGACCTCTCGATTCGCACATTAGCATGGACTTTCTTGAGCGAGTTTTACAACAAACATAAAATTATCGAACCTCCGACCCAGACCAACGGCTCTCAGGGACCAGATTCCAACCGGTTCGCGCTCGTTCCAGGGCCATCCTGGATGACTTTTTTAAAAAGGATCCTTCCCAAAAACTGCATTAGCTTTGGCAAACAATTTTTTTTCTCCGGCACGGACCATTAACGTACTGTTTATTTTCTCCGTACAATAAGACGAGCGTAGTTTGCGAACGGAAATCCCTGCAAGTAGGAGAGAAGGGAAGCGAAATTACATAAACGTAGATTAAATGGGCGTAAATGTCACATTATCATGCCCCGCAATAACGTTACTTTTTTTTCGATCACCTCGATCGAGCGAGAACTGATTCATCATCGGGATTCCGGACTTCGACAGAAAAACCAGTAATCGCATACGCAGTGATCTCGATAACAATATGATACCTTAGAGCCACATCAATTTGATCGGTAATGATCGGCTGCCACTTCAACAGAAATCCATTACCACGCCATCGATGATTTAGCCCGGCTCGTTGCGTGGCCGATACACCTTCCTGCGACTTTTCTCCGAACAAATAACAGTGCTTTACGGTAATATTCTATACATGACCGAGAGAGCGAAAAGTAAAGCAAGGGAGGCGGCATATAAATTTACGCCCAAGGAAATTTCCTTGAAGTCTCGTACGAAGGATGGCGATATATCAGAGCGAATGAAAAAGTATCCTGCTCTTTTACATCATGCCTTAATGCCAAGCACGATACTGTGTATTACCTTTTCGAATTCTTGGGATGAAGCTTCCTATGAAAAACCACGATGCACTTCGTGCACGAATCTATACTCTCAGTACTTAAATTCAAAATCAATCTAAAGCAATTAAGTATAGTCCCTACAATCGCATTCGTGATGGAAATAAATCGAGGAGGAGCGCGATGCGAATTCCATTCGTTGTGAACGAGCGAAGCAAGGAGGAAACATCCCGATCTTACGACGAACATGACGCGCATAACAGTGAAGTCAGATATGAAAAATGACGACATTCTTCTGCCCGTTCGATAGGAAACGATCCAGGCGCCATAATCGGTGTCGACAATATCGAGGGTTTTTACAGCGGCGTTATCGTTGATACCGGAGCTTTAACAAACGATGCGATCAGTGTTACGCGCGGCCGCGCTGGATATAAGGGAATAACATTATCCGACATCGTGCCGGCACGAGGCAATTTTCATCCGCATCTCATTCCTCGCGGAAAACATTTCTTAGTTCTGAGGTACGTAACGGAGGCAGAATTAAACTACGCTGGTTTACGGCGTGGCGCGAGGTAAAGTCATAGGAAAGGCACATCGACTTTAATAATTTATTCCAGATTATTGCATAGGCAATAATCCTCCTCGAAGAAACGTTCTCGGCTAATACCTGGACATGGTCCGCTAATCCCGCCACTTAAGCGGAATGGGCGCTGCACTACGTACGCGCCCAACACTATTTCAGAATCGTGAATGCAGGACGTGAGTTGCGTTTAGGCTCTCGATATGTATCCCGAAGAATCTGTCCTTCACGGTTCAGATACGATCCTGGGTAAGACTATCACTATTGCTCCACATTAAATTCAATTTTGAGAGATTTGCCGATCTGCACCAGGATGCACGGCGAGCAATGCTCCTACGCGTCGAGACAAATTCTAAAGTGAAGTATTTATTTAAGGATATAGAAGTAATTCTTGGTCTAATGGAGCTATATTGCACATATATTAGAACTCACGATCCGGTCTTATGGAGTTAGAATTTCAGTCGAGTGTATCAAACGCAGTATTTATTTCTACGAAATATCCCGCGCGTTAATTTCTTCACCTAAGCTTTATAAACGAATGCGACCCATTTTCCTACTGTTTCTAATTTTCAATATTAACAGGATCGATGGAAAAAGTCGTTTCTGGCTTGAAATCAGTCATGAAGTGTGCGAGCAAGCATCCCTCATGCCTCGAAGCTTAGACAGAATTGTAGGGACATTCGTGACACGGTACACGGACAACCACCGGGTTAAGTTGTCACCGTAGCCGTGGCAGGGCTCCATAAGAGGTTAGGTGGGTTGGCGAAGGAGCATTAAGCGTGGAATCATCCTGAAATATAGTCAGATAAAAACAGCAGGCTACGACCTGCGGGACGCGGCTGTAGTCAGGTCGGGTTACGCACGGTCTTTACAAACGACTGACCTCCGGCTCGTCCACCCGAATCGAAGGAGGGCAGGGATGGAAGATGAAGGGAGCAAGCAGGTAGAGAAATACTCGAATCGGGGAATGGCCGGTTGGGCGCCTTCAGAACCGGGAACTTTTGACCTAATCTTCCTCGAGAAACCTCGAATATTTAAGACGCCTTCAGGAATTTATAACCCGGCTCTAAGCTCGGTTATGAGAAATAGATACATTGTAAAGCGTGTTCCTGGAAATTTACGTCCTCCGGTACAAGTTGACTTCGCCTTTCGCTCCTTTCCATAAGCCATGCCTCGAGACGAATAGGATGCACGTAACAAGTACGCGGGAAAAAAGAGCTGTGCGAGGTAAAGAAGAAGAATTCGAACTTCGACGATGGGAGAAATATCATTTGTATCGAGGAATGTACGAGCAATGATCACTCGATCGGTCTTGAGTGAGCGATTAAAACATACGACAGGGGAAAAGCAAACTTCACAACGCTCGATAACCGATCGACCAATTACTGCCTTCTTTAACCGTTCTACACGACAATTACGTTCTTAAGAGCCCACTTATCCTTATCGCCTATACCTTGTGTCCCAGTATATGTATTAGAATTTATGTTTGCTCGATTATTCACAGTCGGCCGATAAGCTTAATTAATCTGGAACCTATATGTTTATGCGAGAGCCAGGCTACTCGAATCAAAGCGTGTGCGCGCTTCCTATTCATCACCTGTCCATACCCGTCTCATCATCGGTATTGAGAATCCAATATTCCAGAAGGACCACGTCTATTAACCCTACAGGCCGATATTTAAATTCTCAATAAAATATGAATATGGTGATTTCGTCAAAATCATTGTTGATGCAGAGAGTTAAAAAATGCATATTTCGGAAACTATTTGACTTAATGTGCTGAAACCTTCCAGTTATTCTAATATTTATCCTCCATTATCGTAAAAGAAAATGTTGCATGGACGAATCAAACTCCTTAAATTACCGTCGAAAACTCGCAAGCGTGTCTCGATTCCGCCATTTTTCCGGCAAAGTCGCCAACCATGTCGCTGATAACGCAACTTACAGCAACGGAGGCTCGATAGCTCGAGCCCGTAAACTCCGGGTGCGAAATTTTTCAAGCGAAATAGCTCGATTTCCGCGATGGCAGGAGGGTTAAGCCGGTTGGCACCGAGGATGGAATAACCCGCGCATCCGCGAGGAGGTACGAAACGAGCGTGTAAACGTCGCGTATTTCACGCCAATGAAAACCGCACGGATCATTACGGGCGATCGCGGTCGGAGGAGGAAATTCTCCGCTGCGGTCAGCCCTGCGTATATAGGTAACGTTACCGGCCACACCGCTGGAAGAAAAAGAAGGCAACCGCGAAGGGAGAGGCGACGCGGAAGAGCATGAGAAAAGGAGACGTAGCCCAGCAGAATGGAAGGAGAGAAGAAAAAACTTGAACTCGAGAAGAAGAAGCAAACTTAGCACTCGATCAACTTTTTGGGCATATCTGGGATAGGACATATTTAACACTGGAACTACCAGCCACTTTCCGGGCATATTTAGAACATCACATACATCTTTAAAAAAAAGGGGAGAGTAAAAGGAAATTTCAGTCAATCAAAATGATGATCTAAATACTGCATGAAAATCATGGAAAATCTAAAAAAATACATCGTTATAAAGTACTATGATTCTTTAAAGAAACGACTGAGCAGTCATTTTGACTGGGTTGGTAGTTTTAATGTTAAAAAGAAAAAAACAGGACAAAAAGAAAACATCGATAGATTTAAATATCGCAATAAAGTTATGGAAAATCTTGGAAAATGTACCGTCAGAGAGCTATCCAATTTTTCTCAGCAATGTCTTATCCGCTATTCTGACATATCCGGTAGTTCTAGTGTGCAGAAGCAGATGGAGACGAGCAAAACTGATCGATTCTCATAATAAAGAGGAATGAGAGGAATTAAATGCGGAATTCGCATTTTTTTTTTTAAATGAGAGGAATTTGCGCTTACCAGCAAAATATCGAACCTTCCTCCATCGTACGCGGGAGATTTCGGATTCATATAAATCCACCTCCGGATATTATCGCATAACGCGTAAAAATAAGCTCGCCGCTCGGATATTAAACAAGGTTTGTGTACTCGAGAAATATACAGCCTGAGCGTAAATTTATGCCGCTCAGCCTTCGGCAACCGAGAACGGAGCATCTGCGTGAGATGGCCGGAAGCTTCGAGGATACGAAGCAGGTAAAAGCAGCAAAGCTGGGATGTTTTATTAGAATTTTAACGATCAGCCAGTGTGATTCTCCACTCTGCATCCGAAGGGGACGATTAGGCGTGTGCTTACGCCCTCGGTATTGCGATGCAGTACTTACGACTACGACCGACGTCAGCCGTAACGTTGGCACGTCGTCGAGGAGAGGAACACGAGGGCTCCAGCCGGAGGCGACAAAGTAGTAAGAAAAGCGCGTAAACAATGAGACCAGACATCGCGTTGGGCGCTGTAAAGGAACGAGAGCGAGGGTTAGATAAGCGGGAGAACTCGAGTGGAGGGAATAAAGAAGCGTTCGTGGAGGAGAGGGACAGAACGTTACCTTTACGCCCACCGAATCGCGCGAAGAGGAGCGAAGAAAAGGGTAAAAAGAGACGTCAGAGTCCCGAACGGATATGCCTTTACGATACTGTCCTCCACCATAAACGTCACGTATCTTTGGCTAAAGAGAGGCCGTGGTGGCACCCTCTCGTACACTCGTAGTGCCTCTATTATATCGTTAACTATATCATTTCTCGACCAAAATCGCGCTCGCACCTTTAGATACGTTGATAGATAACATAGAAAAGATAAATGAGTGGAGTGGTATACATATCTAAGCTGCTACCTGGTAGAGCTGATTAACTATATTTTCTTATTTTCGCAGTTCGTGGATGTCCTAAGAAAAATGGAAAATATATGAAATTATTTTGACTTTACGGATACGGGCGATTTGACGCTTGAAAGTGGCAAACGTGCCCCCGTGAGTAAAGTACTACCTCTGTGTCATGGTAATACACGTTTGGGACAAGATATTTTGAGTGATTACCATGGAACTTATATGCTCGATAAAGATTGAAAGACTATTACCACCCATTAACTCGTTTTTTCCGCTACAAAATATTTTCCCGGGTTCGAATATCGGTCTCGTTATCCCAGTTTCCATTTTCTTCCTCGCCAATTTTCTTAATACGATACAATTCAACACCTTAAACTTTATAATTTTCTGATATCAATCTAATATACAATTTAAAAACTCTTTAATAATAGAGTAACTGACACATAGTTCACAGCTGAATAAAATTCTCACTCCATACGCCCTGACAGATAATCGAAATAAGTGCGTAAAATTCCTCTATTAGAGCCAGAATTATTGCTACGTTAAAAAAGGTTACTCGTGACGTTTATTCATCTTTGCTGGTTAACATATTAACAACATGACTCCATCGACTTCCAGGTGCAGCTCAAGGAATAAAAGGACGGGAGGATCGAGAGCGCAGGCCACGTTTGTTCTCCCGAAACAATTATGTCGCCAAGAGGGACGGCAGGCGTACCCAGCGAAGGAGGATAAAGAAGGGGGAATGGAGGACCGGTTTCGCGAAAGGGCTGGGGCATTATTGGCCCGGGATGACCTTATTTATTGGATGAGAATGTGAGAAAATTTTTTCGGGTGCCGGCAGTGGCTGATGCACTAATGAAGTATACGATAATGGCCAGCGAGGATGGGGAAGTTTCGGACAGCCGGCACAAGGTACTTCGAGAGGTGGAAGTCTTAATTTAATCCCCCTTAGTCGTACGTTTAGAAGTTTACCTCGAAGTTTAATGTCTGCCGGGATATTTAAATGCTGATATACGATTGGTCAGCCATTAAATGTCGTTGCACGTGCGTAGGAAAACTCCTATTTAATAACCATGCGTTTGAAAGGTCTGTCAATATAGGAGAGATAATCCTTCCAGGTGTTTAAAATGTCAACCTAAGAGCAAGGCGATCTCCCCGAGTTTCTGCATTTGCACACGCTCGAGGAATGTATCGCGCGCGCTTAACAGGGCATTAGGATACAAGTGCGTTAAAATCGAATCGGTATCGATTTGATTCCTCTGATAATCCCCTTAAAAATGACTAAACTCGAACGCGTAAATTCATAGCTTCCTCGTCATAAAACGACGATCCGACCAAATCGCTGACGGTTCTTCTTACGAGTTTACGTTAACAAAACCTCAACCGTGGTGATTAATTATCCAGGAAGGCGGCTGAGCCTCGTAAAAAACTACCGAGACTAATCATCCGCTGCTTCGTTTCAAGAAAATCGAGCACACAAGCGTACGACGCGAAGTCCCCATCCAAACCTTACGCCGACAAATCCTCCGCATAATCATGCTCTCGACACATTCCCAGAAAAAAAAGGTACCCAGGCCGACTGGCTCGGTTGCACAGCTTTGACGAGACCGAGCTCACATATACTCCAGGCATTCCCACCTCTCGCTTTGGCAGATCCTCGCGAGCACGGGAATACAAGGGCCAAAAAACGCGAGCGTCCCAGAGCTAGAGCGTGAAAAAGAAGCGAGGAGATCAACACCGATTTAATCAAAGGGTAATCCTCTTAAAAGCAGCCCCGGTGCGTAGTCCCGACAAAGCCGAACTCACGAGCGGCCGGTATAAAATGCCGATCTAAAATACGGATCTAAAACGAAGGCAGGGCCGATTTTTCCGTAGGAACCACGCGAGCGGCCGGCCAACGAAGAGCGCAGCAGCCCGATGTCCCCCGATTAAGAGCGAGCTTGCGTTCCAAGGCGCTCGTAACGCCGTTCTAAGAGCCCGTACCTGTCCACGGCCGGGTAATACCTGAAAACATGTCTCTATCACGGAGGGGAATCTCCCTCGTCGGGTAACGCCTTCGCATAAAACCGACGTTTTATCCCGTCTCCGGCGGCCGCGACGTGTTTACGGCGTTTCTATAGTCGACGGTGCAATAAGCAGGGGGAGGGACCGAGGGGAGGCCGCGGTACCGAGGGAGAATATTTTCACGGGGTGGCATCTAAATTAAGAGACAGGAGCGTAAGGTGGCGCCGAGAGCCGTCGGCTTTTTCTGCCCTTTTCCGGTTTCTCTTCGAAGGTACGACGGCACCAACACCACCGCGATCCAGGCTCCGCCGGGTCCTTAAGTGGTCCCTCCCATTCGCTTCTGCTTCTGCTCTTCTTATTCTTCCCTGCTCCCCTCTTCGTGCCGTTTTCAGCCCGTATTCTTCCTCCTCTTCCTCCTCCTTCTCCCCCTCCCCTTCTGCCGCGTCCACGTCCTTGCCTTCCGCGCAGCTGCGCTTCTTGCTTTCCTGCGCGCCTTCACTCGCGATCACATCTTGAGCGACTTGCCCGCTGGAAGGGCCCTTTCGATCGACACGCTTGTCTAATCAGATATGAATTAATAGGCCGGCTAATTACGAGGAATATTTCCATGCGGGCGTCGGTGTTCTGGGGAGAATACACGGTGTTCGGGGCGGATGCGGGTCGTTTTTGAATTAGGGGATTGGTCAAGGATAATCGGTGTATTTAGACCTGTCGAAGTACGGAGGTTGGTTCTTTAGGCTTGCGCGATTATCGCAGAGTATTTTTGAGTAGGGATATTTTGTATTGCTTTTATTGTAGGAAAGCGTGTGATATTTGCATGCGTTGTATCCTTTGTCAGGAGTTTTCTTATTACCAGGTTACTTAAGGATAAACATAGATATATTACTGAAGCCAAACACTTGACGGGTACAATTTCAGTCATTTTTAATTTCAATAACAGTTATATCGGAGATCGTAAAGATCGTCGTAGAATCGATCGACATTGAAAACCCCTTGGGAATGATAATAAAATTGTCAGCGGTGCCGATCGCGGCGTGACAGCTCGAAGATGCAAAAACCTTCAAATCCTTCACATCTTTCTGGAATGCCAAAGTGGATCTCACGGCGACAAACCGAGCGGCCTTTGGCGTACCGCGGAATTAACTGCTACCCAGAAATACGATTCACACGGTGCAAGAAGCCGTGAGCGAGCTGGAGTTTCTGGTAGCCGTTGGCAAGAAGGACGACGCTTTGTATTCCGCCGGCGTCTCGTCTGGGTTATCATACCGACACGCCAGCCACGACACTCCGCGTATTCGTGCGTAGTTGGTAGGCAGACATGCCAACCCGACGACTAAATATGCTCAAAGTCACGGATCCATCGATCGACCTGCTCGACAAGCAAGCCCGCACCTGTGCCTTCGTCTTCTCCCGTATGCCATTGCCGGTTTTTCGATGCGACTGTCGAAAAAACTGGCAGGGGACGCTCACCAAAATTCGAATCAGCGAGTCGGAGGCAAATGGAATACCAATCTGACGGTGGAATCCGCCAGAAGTCATCGATTTATCGATCGGAATCGTCGTAAATGATGTAACGTCCTTTGTGCTTCGATGAACGAGATGATTCACAAAGCGTCGCTCCGAGGATGAGAGGAGATCGACTGCGCACAGCTCCAATCGTCTTCTCATTCTGCTCGTGTATATTACGAATACCTCGGAAAAACTCTTCTATCCTCTTACGTTTACGATTTCAAACTCAATTAATACGATGACCACCGTGATTAACTTTAATTGAGACTCCGAGCGTGGTGCTAGGAAAAACTGGAAGACTTCCTCGAAAACCCGCGAGACAAGCGTCGGAGTGAAAAACAACCTGCGCGAAGTCATAAAAGAAGTCCATTCTTTCCTGGATCGCGAAGCGAACAGTGGATCGCGAGAGGCCCTACATTGATTTTGGCTCGAGACGGCGGGATTTGCGGTTACATCGGGGCGTTATTCACAATTACGAAGATCGACGGTGACAGTGAGTGCCGTCGTAAAAAACGTTATCTGCGCGAATGGCCACGTCATTTGCATTTTCATAGGCCCGCGAGGTGTAGTTCACGGCTCGTTATATCGGGATCGTACAACGGGAGCTATCTGCGCGCGCTTCGGCACATTTCAAGCATCTTATTCCTCTCATTAAAACCCTTGAAATTTCTCGAGCTTAACTACTCTCTTGGGCCGAGCTGCGCACTCCCTGCAATTGGACCTAGCCCCTACTATCGCACAATTTCTCTTGATTTCACAGGATATCATTTCTCACTGAAGGATGCCCGCTGCATCGACAAGATTATGACAATCGATTTATTTCCACTTTTGGATTACGCTGATTTATCGTATTTGATAATTTGCGTTACGTAACATTGATGATGATTGCCTAACGCTGATGAAGCTTCGAGGACGAAGCAGAGGGGATTATTAACCTATCCGCTGGCAGCCATTTAAATCCTCTGTTTCGAAAAGCCTCGTTAACTTTTTATTTTTTTTTTAATATTTGAATGACATAAATGCTATTAGAAAATTAAACCATTCCTATATATTTTCCAGTAATAAGAATAATTTATGGACGAAGATTCTCCTAGGTGAGTATTTTCACAGGACGTAGAGTCTCCCTCCATAACAGTAAAAAGGTTAAGAAAAAAAAGTAACTCTTTGTTCGCAGGATCTTTAGCAACGTTTAGCATGTCAGATAGTGCACGTGTTGTGGTTGATCATTTTAAAAAGTCCGTCAGAAGGAAGCCAATTTCCATCGAAACAATAAGAGACCTTCCAGACTTCGGCGTGGAAGCTCCATTGCAAGAAGCAACAATTCTCGCGGTAGCTTTCTATCTTAATTGTGATCGGAACCTCGGAACAGCAGCAAGGAATGAGTGTACCTCACCTATTTCGTTGTTTTACCTCGTTTTCTGGCTTGAGCGGACACGCAGTTTCGCAACACCTGCAAAATATCGTCTCAAACCACTTGTATCAATGATACGGGAACAGGAGAGAATTATCGCATCTGTCACGAAATTTCGCGCAGGACTTCGCGCGACGAATTACCGCTGATCCGCCAATTGTCATAACTTTGTAGAAACTTCCTCTCGTCGTTGCTTCATTCAGCTGGGTTATAAATATCGATACTCTAATTGCAGTTTGCCGATGTGCCACAAAAATAGACATTGATTTATAATGTTTTGATAAAAAATTCGGAGGGATAAAAGTTTACTCCCTATATATTCAGTTATAAGCGATTTTGAACTTAGGCGCATTTGGAAAAGCGACAAAGAAATCTTTTGCTCATTTAACCGAATTAAGAAGAAATTTTTAACATATACATTTTCCTCGTTACTCTAATCTTACATATACTTGTTCTTTCTGAAAAAGGACTGAAATATAATTCTGCAAGAGTCACGAGAAGGAATAAACCATTATTTTTTCGACTGTCTTTCCGACTGCCCATGTAAAAATCGAACGATTCACACAACGTGCTTCTTATCAAAACCAACCTCGACATTCACGCAAATTCCTGCATTACCTTTTTGCATTTCGTCCATAGCTGGAATTCGACTAATGCGCGATAACAGAAGAGAGCGTACCTCGAAGTAGAATAGCCATTGGGCGATGTCGACTGACAAAAAAGGAGGAGACTTCCTTTTATCAGGCAGCACAGCCTTGACATCGCCAATGGCATTCATGCCAACCTACATCCTCGTTCAGAGTGCGGATAAACCCACCGCTATTTATCGGCCGTCGTTCCGTTCGAGCAGCAATGGCAATTACCTTTTTCCCCGCAACACACTCATAGAGCCATGCCACCTGCCACTCGACGATTTTTAGAACCATCTGGCCTGCGGGGAGAACATCTCCGCCAATTCTCATTCCCCCAGAGTTTCTCACCATTTCGATATCTCGTTATCGACAGCTCCCGGTACTCCCTTTTCCTCCACGTTTCCTCGCGCAAATAAACCATAATGATGCCTAGACTCTACGGCGGACGACGATTCTGTTTCCCCCAAAGATAAACGCGTGCAATGACGGCGCATGCGCGCGCGCGCGCTCGGCATTCAACGATTCGCACGGGCAATTAAGCGACGTGACTCGCGCGATTCGCGGCATGGAAACGTCATGACGCGATTAAGGACTCCCCCTGTCACCTGTCGTGACGACAGGGCGCCAGGATCCGTAAGCACGCGCCTCGGAATACCCTGCAGGGAGAATCGTTTGATTGTTCATTTCGTTTCGGCATCGACCGTTAAGCTCGCTCGCTCTCAAGATCTTTGAGGCTAAAGGTACCAAAGCGGTCGGAATGACCGGTCAATCGTTTCTTGGAAAAGTTGCTGTACATCGTAAGGGGGTATTCTTTGAGATTTTTCATAATTTTTTTGTAGAGTGTGAATTGTCTTATCCGTCTATCGATGTCTCCTATTAATAGGCTTTTACTTTAAACTAAATCTACCAAAGTGATCAGAATTACCGGTCAATCGTTTCTTAGAAAAGTTGCTGTACTTCGTAAGGGGGTATTCTTTGAGATTTTTCATGATTCTTTCGTAGAGTGTGAATTGTTTTATCCGTCTATCGATGTCTCCTATTAATAGGCTTTTACTTTAAACTAAATCTACCAAAGTGATCAGAATTACCGGTCAATCGTTTCTTAGAAAAGTTGCTGTACTTCGTAAGGGGGTATTCTTTGAGATTTTTCATGATTCTTTCGTAGAGTGTGAATTGTTTTATCCGTCTATCGATGTCTCCTATTAATAGGCTTTTACTTTAAACTAAATCTACCAAAGTGATCAGAATTACCGGTCAATCGTTTCTTAGAAAAGTTGCTGTACTTTCTAAGCGGCCATTCTTTGAGATTTTTCTTAAATCTTCTGCAGAGTGTGATCGTTTTATCGATCTATCGACATCTTCTCTTAACAGCTTTTTACTTTAACAATATACATAATATACATAAATATGTCTAGAAAGTGGTTAGTAAGTTTAGTGTTAAGGTTCGAGTGTGAATTCAAACCCACCGTACTTATATTATTAATGTTACTTAGTAAAATCCATAGATGAGTAGCTTTCAACTTTGGCACTTATGCAAGAACATTCGAGTATAGATATAAATCCGTATCTGTATTTTCCTACTACAAGCATACGATAATTACCCATAACCCTCATAATAAAAGGTATCTCGCTCAATCTATCGAGGAATCTTCATCGAGCAAGATGAAGTGGAGGGAGGATCCATTTATCAACCTCTTAAATTCCGAAAAACGAGGAGTCCAAGGGAAATTGGATGGTTGATGACGAGCGGAGGAAAAATGGCAACCAGGTTTTTTAACATCTTTCCCCTCCTTCCGAAGGACTAATAGGCGCGCCGTTGTGACGGAAGCGGCAGCCGCCTCAGAATTTCACCGCGAAGATTCCTAATCACGTTTCTCCGAGACAAAGGGCGGCAGCCGCAGCGGGACGAAAAGAGGGGGGCCGTCGGAATACCACGGTCAGCTGAAGAGAAGAAGAAAGAGAGAGGAAGGGAGAAAAAGTGGCGAACCGCGTTGAGCTCGTTCGAGGTGGGAACAAAAGCCACTTCAGGTTCTTCGTCTTCTTCCTCCTCCTTCTCTTCGTCCTCCCGCCCTTCCTCCACTCCTTATCTTCGCCACCTCTATACGTCTGTGAGGGCATTTGGCGTTCTCCGCGCAGAGGGATCACCATTGTGACTTCTTGCACGTATGAAAAACCACAAACCACCGACGTTATTTCGCGGCTGCGAACACGAAGGGCCTCCCATTCCACGAAACCTGGCCTGCGTAGGTAATGCCCTGGATCCCCTCAGCATCGTGGTCATCCCCCCCTCCCCCTTCCCATCGTCGTTACTTTGTCCCTTGGCTTTCGATCCTCGAGTCGTACGCAGCGCTCGTTTGATCGACAGTCGATCCCCCCTCGCGGTAGGGGGATAATTAGGGTATCGCGTATCGATAAAAGTGCAAGCCACTGTCGGAGACCAAAAAGTGGGCATATACGTGCAGGGGATGGCGGCTGATTGAGAAACGCGGTGATGAATACGAAGGGGCAGATGCAGCGAGAACGATACACTGCCGCCTACCAGAGAAAATGGAAGGTCGAGGGTAATCGTTTTAAAAATTTGCATGTGGCTCTTTTTTATCCGGATACTTTTAGCACATTTCTGAATGTTATTGAGTTTCGATATGAGATCTAAGATGAAAGAGTATAGACGTTTAATCCAATCTTTCACCATTAATGAATATATAATAGCTTATGTTGGAAGTGAGATGAGGGGGGAATTGTTTGAGAATCGTGTCGTTGCAGTATTAACTTCTAGTTTATGTCGCGTTAAAACGGAGACGAATGTAAATGTTACTACCAAGTCGAAATTGATACATCCACATGAGCGATTTAAGTTGAAACTGTAAGATAAAGAAGCACTTTGCGCGCTAGTGCGATAAAGTAAAACATATAACCAAGGCTGAAGATATTGCACACTTTCGCCGCGATGTACAGCACTCAAAAAGTGAACTTTCAAAACAAACATCGCAAAAATAAATAAATAAATAAATAAATAAACACCATCTCATAAAGCATCGTGTCGCATTATCTTAGCTCTAAATCGTTGTGCATACATACCAACAACAAATGCAAGACGCGTCAACTTAAAACCGACCAATTACACATATTCTCTCAAACGTGGATGATACCACCAAGACCATTTATTTCAGTCTCAACTCGGTTTAAATCCTCATCCTCGACTCGAAAACCGTCTCCAAGGCGGATGAGCACGGATCCTGAAGCCTCTCAGCGCTGTTTGTACCATTAACCGCGACTTAAGGCGCGCATCGCATCGCGTGGGCGGCCTTTGGATACTTCCAGGGATTGCTTTATGCTCCGTCAGAAACAATGAACCCGAAACGAGCATTACTCACCGGTCCATTGATCTTTCTGGTAGTCGGGACGCGGTTGATAATCGCGCGGATCGATGCTCGCGAGATAAAGTCGAGCGGGGAGCGGTGATAATGACACGTAGGCGGGCCCAACGACCGCGGGGCTGTTTTATACGCCATCTGAAATAATAAAACGAAGCGAACCGCGCGCGTCGTCCCATTCAACGGTTAGCGCCGACAGCCGATGCTTTGCGGCCCATAAATAAGTCAATCGACGATGGCAGCCCGCCGGGCGAAGCTCGCCGGAAGAGTCGCGTTTCGTATTTTGAACGACAGCCAATATTTAACTCCGTAGATAGCATATTCCGCGACAACGGCCGTGTTCCGGGGGATTACGGAAGGTAACTCGTGAAACGAGGATCGAAATGGCCATCCAGAATCTCCGATCTCCGATGCAATAGCTTTAGCAGGGTCATTCATCAATTATTGTTTTAATTGTGAGAAATAATGGATAAATATAAAATGTGGATTGCACCGTGTGATCGATTCCTGTATCTTCGCGAGGACTGAGGGGAGCATCTATTTTGTACAATTTGATTTGGCATTTCGTTGGATCCTCGCATCACGGAATCGTATCTTAATAAATGGCCGACAAAAGGCAGGAATTGCGTGGCTTTGTTAGGAAAGTATGATGTACGGTGCGATCACAAATTGGCGCAATACTCGTCAAGATTTATGCTATTTCTTATGAATACTCGCGCCAGCTTTACATCCTGACGGCGGCACCAACTGCGCACATTAATGCACGCGCTCTGACTAAATGCAAATTCCAGTGAATGATTTATAGAAGTGCCGGTTCGAAAATTATGATACATATTTCTCGATGTATTTATTTATTGTTTCTCGTCCCGGCCGATACGAGGGCTGGCATAGACACAACACGAAAGGCCGAGAGACTGACGGAGAGGAAGAGGATATCTCTTTATTGATTCAGTCTTGCGATCAGACAGTATTATCGTGGATTGTAAACGGTTTTCGATAAGATAACTCTACTTCTGCCTGCCGGAAGTCACGGACACTTCAGACGACAAGTTTATAATGTTGATCGTGGCGACGACATGTCCGTTAAAAGTTACGAGGGCGACAGTCGTTACGTTCCAATAATCGTACTTTCATTGATCGAATATCGCGACTGGACGATCTCTCCGTGTCGTGTTGCGAAGAAAAATATAGGTACGTTCGTACTCTTGTCGCTACAAACAAAATTTCAGTGGCAATATCGACCGGTATTTTTTCAGCTTATACCGTCCCAGTCATTAGTATTTGTCCAGCCGTATTTTTCTGCGCTTCTCAAGCACGTAACGATCTTTTAAAGAAAAACTCCTGTATCCCTCGCCACGATGACCTTGTAATAAGGAATTACCAAGGATATTTATATTCAACACTATCTTATGAAGCCTTATGACATGGACGAAAATTTCATCCGACAGTGAACAAATATTGATGGACGATGGTTTATACAATTTCCTCGTATCAAAGCACATAAAAGTTGCTCCGTCAATATCAACTCACCCTGACCTTGTATTTCACATTACCAATAGATTTTACCATTATTTACTTAATAAACATCACAAATTTACGTTACCATCAACGTACATTCTTTAACGCACTTGCAAAAGGTTCGCAATCGCGAAATGAGGAAAGTTTTAAGAGAGCAATGATCGATTAACATGTCCGCTGAAAATCGAATTTCACAATACAAAAGTTGGTCCGCCGATATCAACTTACCCTGTCCTTGTATTTCACATTACCATTAGACATTATCATTATTTACTTGATACACGTCAGCAATTTACATTACCATTAACGTACATTCGTTAACACGCTTGCAAAAGGTTGGCAACCGCGAGGCGAGGAAGGTTTTAAGAGAGCAATGATTAATTAACATGCCCGCTGAAAATCGAATTTCACAATATACGAGAAGTTAATGACCAGGGACCATCTTGGTTTCCTGGTAGCGCGCAAACATTAATCCCATTAGCGGTCACGTCAAGAATGGCGTTTGTTGCTGGCGCGCAAGACACCGTGCGCCATTACCTCGGCATTATACCATAACGAATTCGTTCCGCGGGATCGGCTCTGTCACCAAATTATGCCTGTTTGTACGCCGAAACGAGGGACGAGCTAACGAACGCGAATGAACGCCGCGCGAGCCGTAGAAGATAATGTATTCCTCGCGAGGAGGAAAGGGGGAAAAAAGGCTGATTGGCGTCGCCAATGGCTATGTATAATTTTATGTCGCTGTAATCATTCACAGAATAACGAACGTATGCAAATGGGACGGGGTAGTTAGCTCCCCGCGATTCCACGTACTCCTCGAGACGGCAATTTAAACCGACGCGAGGTAAATGCCCGAGCTGACGATGCGATTCGTTCCACAAAATACGAGTTTTTTTTCTTCGATACGTGCCCCCGGGTTAGGCGCGTACTTTTTAGACGTAAATCACGTCCGGGCTCTAATCCATTGATAAAGGCTGGCACCGACGCGCCTGGTTCACGTTGCGTGTGTTACGAGGAAAAGTGTAGAGACGACGATTGAGATTTTTCACGCAAACAATGTGCAAGAACCTATACACGGATATCTTTGGATAAAGAGCGAGGAGGAAATATGTTGTCCGCGATTTTGACATTTCGCGGGTATTTGCAGATAAGATTTTAATACTCGAACGTGTTGAGAAGAGTTTGTGGGTACGGTTTTGATATCCAACCTCCGGCATGGCTACGATCCCAATTTTGGCGGCTTCAAGGAACCATTATGCTGAGACACTTTAGGCGGGTCCAATTTCGATCCGAAAAAAATTAGCGGCTCTCTTAATTGGAAGATACCGCCGAGTATCCGAGTTCGATTCGAAGAGATAAGCTTGCTTGGAGTTGCGGGAGCTAAGTGGGACCCTATTCGCTACCGACAGCTTCCAAGGGGTCCTAATTGTCAAGATCGAGCACCATAATTACACCCTCCAAGCTCGTTTCTTTCCCTTTCTCCAAGAGCACCCCGTTAGCGTGTCCCGAAGAATCCCCTTTGCGGCAAAACGACGCTGAGGACTATTATCGGTACGTTAGAGACAGGTAGCTTGAGTAAGACGAAGAAATCCTGATGGACAAGAGACCGATAAAAACGACGCATTCGAGAAATTTATTGCCTTCCCTTTGACCGAAACAATTTCTTACTGAAATCTTCGATAATCCAGCGGTATCTTCGGGGTTTCCTGGTTTCATACTTGCGTTAGCATCCGCAAACAAACGCCTCTTTCTGATACTTCCTTTATCCATCTCGAGTATAAACCGATCTATAGTAAAAATAAAGTCGTGGTCCCGATAAGCAAGATATTTTGCTCGGCAAGGCCATGACTTCATTTTTAATACAATTCACAGGGAAGAAGAACAGGAGCACCATGTCGCTTTAAATCAACTTGTATCTTTATATATGTCGAAATAAACATCTTAAGGAGTGATGAGTCCTATGAAAAATTTATTTCTCATATTTTGTACGGTGTTTTCTTAATGAACTCTGTTCTATACGCTTCGTACGGTTATATTCTGGTAGAAAGGGTCCGCGCAAGCGGCAGTAAACGGAGGGTTGTCGCGGATAGGAACAGCCACGTGTGGCAAGATAATTTAATGCGAACCTGGGAGCGAGCAGCGCTCAGACAGTAGTTCTAGGGAGGGTTATATAATTCTGCACGGTCCTAAACTATGGTTCGAAACTTCTTATCGAAGATCGTATTTGCTTTTCGTCCGTCACGCAAGTCGTCGATGGAGTTAGAGAGTACGAATTCCAAAGCCGGAGAGCAACGCCTACCTCCGGCACATGTGTTTCATAACTATACACAAGTCCTCGCAGCCGCGGGTATCCCATTACATTAAGCTTGATACGATTTTGTCGGCTGTCCGCATACGCGACCGATAGACGAGCAGACAGCGCCTGTGAGAACCGGGTTTTGTGGAACATCAACGTCCACGACGTAACGAGACAATGGGATTTAAAATTATTGAAGCTAACGTCGACTTCAGTCAATGATCGCTGTGCGTGTACCTGAACTGGACGACGATTTCGCGCTCGACACTGCGCATTGTTATCACAAACTCCTGCTTGTACTCATTTATACACTGGCGGGAATTCATTAATCGCGAAAGGCTAGTAAGCTCATCAATGAATAATAGCTGATCTTCGAGGAGACGAAATTAATTGATAGCAAAGGAATAAGAAATAATTATGTTACTACAAGTGCTAGTACAAGTGGCCATTGATCCACACACGCATATAGTGGGTATTACGATGCTCGAAAGGCTAAGTAAATATTTAATAAAGAAATAACGATGACTATTAAAGAAGAAGGAGAGATTTTCCAAAGAACCTCCTTGAGCTTATGATCAAAGAATGACGCGATCACAAAAGTTAAGTACTGATCGATGATGTTGTTAGATAGTACACTTTTTGCCAAGACAAAAACTAGCCGAACAGCGTCGTATCTTTAACTTTATCGATAACTCTGAGAATGCTTCGTGCGCAAAGATAGACGTTTTGACGTGACTCTAGAAAATCGACAGGTCGCTCAATGATCGCTACTCAATGGTCGCTAAAGTCGCTTTCACTGATCTTTGTGTTCTTTGACGTATTCGTGGAACGCTTTATCGACGCGTGAGCCGGGCACTGCGATCGATCACACGTCGACTACCAGTAGCAAAATTCCTATCGGAGATCTTTCTCCTTTCTAGAACGTATCGCAATACGTTCTATGCGTAAGGCGACCGGTCTGTCAACCGATTATCAGTGACAGGATATTCCTATACCTTTATTTCTTTTTATATCGACATAAATCGTCTGAGCAATAATGCACTGGACTTAATGATACGTTGTCGGTTCGCCGACGTCGGAGTTTTATTCATTTTCCCACAGTTAAAAGCACTTAGGCACATTTCATTTATGGACTCGGCCCTTTTTTCCGTGCCAACACCTTGCTTATGCCATTATTTAATTGGCGGCCGAGGTAAACAGCAATTAAATCGAATAAAACGATACAAAGTCGCGATAAGAAATCGGGTGTTTCTCCACGCTGCCGCGAAAAATTCGTGCTTCGACTCACCAGTGTAACACCAGGCCGGCCAGACGACAGGGCTCTCGGTGTCCAGCTCCCTCATTCTCTCAGCGACCCGCGGACATCTCCACTCCGTGCTTCCCGACGTGGCGGTAAGTATGTCCAGTTTGGCCTCAAATACAAAGCACCTCGAAGCGAAAGAGAACCTCCGTCTGGCTCCGTGGAAACGCGGGTTTCACCTGCGCAGCTTTGCGTCACCGAGAACTACCTGTTGCGCGTCAGGTCCGAGCCACGTGAGGAAGAGTAGCTCCTCCTCGCGACTCCGAGAACGACGACGTCGTGGAAGGTGGCCTCCTGGAGGGCACGCAGGTCGCCGAGTTCCCTTATCGAGTACGTGCACGTGCAGAAGGCGATTCCAAGAGGAGAGATAACTCCCGAGATAAGCAGTCGGCGTCACCGAGCTCTGCCCGTGGCTCTGATAAGACACGGAGAAGACGTCATTGGCTCGCTCTTTTCTTCCTTCGATTTCTCTAGCGTCTCTTTCCCGATTTCAAACCCTCCCGACGAGTATTTCGGGACGGACCTCTTCGTAATCACACAATACGCGTGCCACACGGAACAGGCGTTTCGCACTCAGCTCGGCTCGCGCACTAAATGTCACGGAAATGTTAATCAGCAAGGAACGTTTGACACTGTCAGGTCGTTCCGCTCGTCCCCCTTCTGCACGATAATCAGGTACTACGACCTTCTATGGCTCTCCGTAGTTCCGAACACCGATGCACGCACCCAAGGTACTTCGTTTCACCCGATTCAGCCTGATTCCAAGAGGGTCGCGATGATCCTTCCCGTAGCACCACTCGGGAAAGAATTCCTCCACGATAAGTCTCTATTAGTAGCTTACACTCCTGGCATGAGGGAGATCCGCGGAGGAGCTCGAGCCTTACCTTCGACTTCGAGATGAAATCTCGAATATCTTCAGAACCACCGTCTTAATGAGAGTTCGTTCTTCGCGAACCACGATCCTCTGGGAGTATCACCCACGTCTTACAATCGAGGATCGATGATCGACTGCATGTTCAGCGAGGCAAAGCTTGACCCTGTCGGGCTGCACTTTCGACTCCGGGGCGAAAACTCAGATCTCTCCCGGATCAACGCGTCGGCGAAGAGTTATCTCACGGGGCACCGCGGCTCTCTGGTATCACCGTCCACGCCCTCCGGGCGAGGAGCGGTCGGTAGCTGCGGGTTCGGCTAGAGTAACCCGGTCTTACCTCCGACAGCCCGGGAGGATCGTTGACGTACCGCGGGATGACACGACACTACAACACGGCACTGCTGCGTGAGGCGACGTCGAAGGGGATAGAGACAGAGGGAGAAAGACGGAGACAGGTAGGGGATAGGAAGAAAGAAGCGGGTGACAGAGAAAGAGGGAGACAGCGGTTACGGTAGAAAGAGGGAGACAGAGAGGGAGAGCGAGAGAGAGAGAGCGAGAGAGAGAGAGAGAGAGAGAGAGAGAGAGAGAGACGGATGGAGAAAGAGAGAAAAAAGGCAGAAAGAAGGGGAGGAAGAGAGAGGCAAGAACCTGACCACCGGGCACACCGCTCTGCCTTGGTAGGCACGACACACAGGTAAGCGGAGTGGCACTTAGGTTGGTGCACCTGCCGCGAGAGTCCGCGTCGTAATGGGAGCGGGGCAACGGGCGGCAGGTAGGCAGGCCCACCGCTCGTCAACCTGCGGAGAAGGGGAATCAGTCACATGGCGAGGTGCCCCGCGCTGCCTAAGAAGGAGGAGGTGGTAGCAGAAGTAGGTGGTGGTGGAGGTTACCGCCGGTGGTGGTGGCGGTATCGAAGGTGGTGGTGGCGGACGCCGTGGTAGGACGCAGGGCGCAGGAGTAGGAATCGAAGAGGGACCTCGAGGAGACACGATTATCCCGGTGTCAGGGTAACCTGTCGCACGGGGTTCTCCGCGTTGCTCTTCTCTCCGCTGGAAAGCCAGGTAAAGGGCCCGATGTTTCGGACAGGAAGGCTTTAAATGCGAGGTTGGAAGATTGATCCGTGGAATACGGCGCGATTGGCGATGTTTATGTATAGACCATGGAATACGAGATAGGTGTTTCTGATTTTAGAAATAGGTAAATCAAGGTTATGCGTGTGGTTTCGTACACTGTTGTAAATATACATCAAGAAAATTTCTATGGAAACCTCGGAGACTAACTGATGCCAGGTTTAAGAGTGATCGACTTGTTCAATGGCTAAATACTTATCAGAATTGCAGTGTAATTATTTTTAATGACCCGATGATTTACAAAGTCTTGTGTAGAGATGGTTATCGGAAGCGTAAGTCGTATTTTTATAGGGCTTATACTGTCTAGAGTAAGAGGCAGTCGGCGTTCCCTCGTACCCTAACTACCGATTATGGTCCCCTGCGAAGGTCGCCACTGATGCGCCATATTTGGATTCTCTTACGAGACTCGGGAGAAGAGCAGGTATTGAATTCCAGGCGTTTTCATCGAGTCTCGGGTAGAACTTGACGGCGGATTGTCTCGCGTGCTCTCCTCCAAACGCGTCGTTCACTGTCCAACCATCGACCGTACGTCTTTCTTCCCCTTTCCAACAAAGTCATGAGTGTACAACGTGGGCCGTAGCTTCGTCGCGCACCGTGGATGCGGTAAAACCGGACACGAACACCTTGTTCGAACGTGGAAGAATGCGAGATCTCGTCACAGGTCCGGACGTTCAAATGAATAGCTATGATCCGTAGAAAATAAAAGGACGAATACGCGCATGCGCAATGTATCCTTTCGTTCCGGAGGAAAAGAAAATGGCGACTTATTCTAAAGTTTCGACCGCCCCGGCCTCCCGACTTTTCTGGATCGCGTGTCACCGAAGAAATCGAGGATTCGCGTTTAAAATGGTAAAAGCGGCCACATCCGGCCGATCAACCCGCGTCACTGAACGATAATGCTGGTTATTATCCATCTCGATACGGTATGCTGCTCCCTCGTCGTCTATCCTGACATTAAATAACTTCGATAATAAAAACTGTAGCGGATCATTGATTGCGAATTACACGACGTTACATTGTAAAGGTAAACGAACTTCAATCGTGTTGCGCTAAATAACAAATATAAGTGTTAGGAAGAGGTAGGAATAGATCATTATTGCATTCACGTGCGGCTCAAACCAATTGCGTCAGTAAAATACAAGCTTCTGCCCGATACAAATTATTTTCTCTCCTAAAGAACATAGAGAAATATGTAGTACGCTTTGAAGCAAGACGTTTAAAATTAAACCTATCGAAACGAAATGATCGATCGATAATTTCGTAGAAAAATCGCTGTACTTCGTAAGCTGGCATTTTTTGAGATTTTCTACGAATCTACCACAGAGTGTAAATCATTTAATCGGTCTATCGACATCTCTTCTTAATACCCTTTATCTTTAAAGATATACGCGGTACACAAAAATATGATCAGAAAGTAGCCAGCAGATTTGAGTAATTTTAATACAGCAATCTTTCGTTATAAAAAATGATTCCTTACAGCGACACAGCGAGTCAATAACAACCCACTATTACAATACTCCACCGTTTCCAATAGATTATGACTCTATCCCTCTTAATAACCGGGAACAAGAACGCATCTTCCAGCGACTGCTCCAGACCCGAATCTCCCTTCGGCTTATCGGTGCGATCTACTCGTCCTTCCTGGCCGCACCTGTCAATATCGGCTTCCCCCTTCCCCCTAATAAGCCGGCCCGAGAGCGATATTAATAGCCGGCGTTAGCGTCATTACGATTCCAGGATCCCACGACCCAAGGCGTATGTCGCAACGTCGTTATCGGGAGGGTATATCGCCTTATGCAGTGTCCTGGAAGCGTTGCCCTAGGCGTCTCGTCGTAGCTAAAGCGAGCAAGACGAAGGGGCCAGGCGAGCGAGCGTGCTCCAGCGTAGAGTTCCTACACGTGGAGCACGGATGAGAGCTTGTTAGGTTAACCATCACATTGTTTCACGAGGGCGTGGTGCCGTGTTGCTGGAACGAGTGCGTGGAGGCACCAGGAGCAGCTCCTTCGTGCCGTGGAGGATCGAGGTGTACCATCGGGAACGATATATCGCGGCCGATATATATCACTCGCCGAGCACTCGACTTCTATACCTTCGTTCGGGCGTACATATGTACGGGCACATCGCCCGGAGGCTCGCTTCAAGGTCCTCGTTTAGATATCCGCTCGCTCCGAGATTATTCGAGCGAACGACGTGCCTTGTCGAAACGTCCCGATGGACGGGGCGTTATGTTGCCATCCTATCTCCGCCGATCGGCCGGCTTCCGGAGGTAGCGATTACCACCTCGGCCATTTTCTTTCGAGACCTATCCGCGATTAAACGGTCCATCGACCTGCTCCGCAGGCACGGGACGGCTCGCGTTAATCGTCCATCGATACGAGACATTGGATCGCGCGCTGGATGTCGAAAGGAGGAAACGAGTCGATGCTTTGTTTTCCTTGACGTTTGCCACCGATCGCGAGGACTGTTTAGATTGGTGCATAGTGTTTACTGTAGGTTTTTAATCCTTCTCTCACAGTTTTTGGGAACTTATCTAAATATAATTACGATTACTGAAAGAAACTGTTGGCTTATAGGAAGAAGGATAACTCTATAGGATAATAATGTACCGTCGATAAACGAAAGGATGATTTTTCGTAGAGTCGGTGCAAAAGTTGGCACGTCACTGCGACCCTAGGTTAAATTTCACGCGTATACCGCGCGTGGCTAACTGGCACCGAGAAAATTGCCTTATCCATACTTGAGTGGTTATATCCCGCCAAGAAACCACCTGGAATTAACTGGCACAATAGCCACGCACCTTGGCGGATGATTCACGGTGTTTCAAAAGGGAGAAGTCAGTCGTATCGCCGGTACGCACTTTCTAAGGACGATGCTCTTGCGGTCGGGAGAGGATCCGGGGAAAAAGTGTTGGCAGAGGAGAACGGAAAGGTTATCCCGGTAGAACGAGTATAATGGCGAGAGCGTGCTGTCACAAAGGTGCGTATCGTGGATGCAAAGGACGACGATTTTCCGGGGGGATACGTGCCAAAGCCTCGCGAGTGATGCGGGCTCCACCTAGTCGCGACTCATCTCCAGAGACGAAGTAACCGGTGGCGTTCATGAATACGTGTTCATTATTTATGAGCAACGCCTCTCCGCATCAACTGGACCGGCCTCCCTACCTACCGGTAGGCACGAAGAGAGGCAACCGGATAACGTATTACGTCTTCATATTTTTTTCCCCTCATGCACGCCCGGTAATTAAAGGTGCCCCGCCAAGGACCCCGATGATTTATCGGCAGCGCCGGTTCAAGCTGATAAGATGGGACCAGCTGATAACGAGCTACCTTTTGTACATCCAGAGCCTGATCGAGGCTGGCGGACTTCTCTCTTCGGTTGTCTCACCTCACCCCCTCTCTCTCTTTCTTTCTTTCTCTCTCTCTCTCTCTCTCTCTCTCTCTCTCTCTCTCTCTCTCTCTCTCTCTCTCTTTCTTATGCTTTTACGCTTGTCCTCTCTCTCTCTCTCCCCCTCACACGAATTACTCCAACTTTTGGCCGTTGGCTACCACCGGTCCCTCGTCCTGGCACTTGGATTCTTCCTGAGCGAGCGTTAACCGGCTGGCTGTTCTCGTCCTGCACGAGGATTTCGCGCCGCCATACCTCTTCCCGAAGATGGGCGTCGAAATTACAGCCCTCGTGACAACCCGACCCATCGGCGTACGCGTGTACGCGCCAGGAGTGTCTTAGCGACGGAGGGATGGATGTAAAAATGATGGAGACTCGGTTGTTTAGAATACGGAAATCATTGTCGCTGTCCAAATTCGGGGAAAGATCGAGCATTATCGCGCGTTGTCGTGTGGAAAGGATGATCGGGGGATTTTGCTTGGAGAAAGATTGAAGGATATAGAGAGCGTTCGAAATTCTGACAGAAGCACGAGATAGAGGAGTTAAGTAACTTTCTCCAGCAATACTTTAATCTGCGCATCAAGAAAAGCGGCAAGTAACCAATCAGAATCACCGTTACAGACAATGAGTAGTTAACTAAAATGGGTCCTAGGTTCGAGTTCCGATCCAGTTATCCCACTGTCCGATTTATTTCAACGCCTTTTTTCTTCAATATAAACGATTCACCGTCTTTATTTCAATAAACTTCTTAATACTAATTTCAATGTTCATTATTACTATTTCATTGAACCTTCGATTATTCGAGCCACGCACCAAGTGGACACATTTATTCCTACAAGGAGAGCGGAAGAGCGCACGAATAGGCTGCCCCGGAAGACCATGAATATGTATTATCGCGAGATAAATAATTAACCTTCAAGATGTCATACAAAAGTTCGACCATACCCATCTCATTGCAACGTTATATCCACCGGTGTATCTTACATCCCACCAGGGAGAAAGTACACGCAGAACGGTATCTTGGAAAATTGGCACGGCAAGAGGAGCAGAACTATTACCAACGCTTTGTATCGCACCGAGTCGGCTTAAAAGCGCCCAGGCTTCATAGTCCGGCGTTCCACGCAACGAGCCGCAAGGTGGAAGCTTTCACGAGTACTTGGATCACGTACTCGGAAGTTACGGTCCTGTCGAGCTGAGAAATTTACGCTCGCCAGTAAGACGCCTATCGGGGGAGCTCGATGACAGCCAGGAAGCCGCTGGCCCGTCGTGAAGCTCGATGATGATTTCGAGAATTTAATTGAGACGTCCACAACCGGTACTAAAGCCACCTATATCCGCCTCTATCTCCCAGCTTTTTCTCCTTCTACCCTGCCGGAGAGAAGGACGCGCCCTATCCTCGGCGCACAGATTTTTCAGCTCGTTTCGAGGGACGTTTTATTGGCCCCTTGATTTACGACGAGCTTCGGACCAAGCGTAATTTGTTGCGCTGTATTTAATTTGCCTTAAAAGCGTCCGCGAAGGCGGGGTAAAGGGGGGAGGGGGAGCCGTAGCCCCGGCGGAGAGAGAGGCGTAAAAACGATAACGGGCAGCCGCTTTGAGGAATTTTTATTATGATGTATGCGGTAAACACGCAACGCGCCGCGTTCTTAATGAGCCGTGAGTGGAAAAAGACGGACGGTCGAAGACATTGAGATAGGCGAATTCATTTGCCGTATAGAGATTCACACGTCGCCGCCCAGGACTCGGCCGGGTGCCAACGAACCCTGATAGCGATCCGTGTCCCCTGACTGGATCTCGTGGTCTGTTCTTCGCCGAGCGTCATAAAGCCGCGGCCGTAAATGCACCCACCTCCAATGATCCCGCTGGAAATACAGATTTTCCTAGAACTCGCGTTTTGGAATTTCAGCCGCGTAAATTATATCGAGCGTGTCCAATAAATTACGCCATCCTCGTTCCTGTTAGACGCCCCCTTCCTCGAGACGCCTGGAGACGGTTTAATACGTTCACCAGCTCGTTTGCATGACACACTTTTCGATATCACGTCCGCGATACTTACGGTCCCTCTTCAAAATCTCCCAATGGTCTCTTTAACCCCGAGCCTTAATGTTTATTTTTCACTCGAACACTCGCCTTTCGTCCCGAGTTTCGAGCCACTGCTCACTTTTGAATATCACGATGCGGATGTTGAATGCACGGCCAACCCCATTCGTACAGCCCAACACTTTTTACGATCCAACGGCGTACCTATTTTACCTCGCATCCACCGTGGATAATCCAATTTCACGTTACAACCTTATACGACTCGGGGCTCCTCTTCGACGATGTTATCAGCGCGCAGGTTCATCTCATTTTACCTAATCTATCCTCCCTCCTCCCCACCGCGGCCCAGTTTAACATTATGACACAACGCTGCACCTCGTTTACGTCGACGAACCCACGCTGGTGGGCAGCGGAAACCTTAACACGTCGACGACCGGGTATTTAATCCCCATCCTTCCACATAAGACCGGACGTGTAGCGGAAAAACTATTACAAACAAAAACTTGGTCTTTACGAGCAGTCTGCAATCATTGCTCATGAAGACCACGTTTTCATTTGTAGTCATTCACTGGAGCAAAAAGAAGAGAAATACTATATCGCATTATATTACCACACGTGGTCGCAGGATGTATTACGCTACGTACACAGCAGATTCGTCATTTCTAAACAATATTAGGAATGATATTCATCCATCATTCCGCGAATTTTTATCACAATGGATCAGGCTAAGTAGATATACCCTATACATCTCAAGACTTAGAGAGTTCACTTATTAAGATGCCAATTCCATGACGCGCTACCGTCGCATATATCCAATGCACGCTTGGGCAACATCTCTTTTCACATTGCTCCTCGAGAGTACGTTTTTATTTGTAATTCACTGATACTAGAATAGAAGTAGGATGTGACGTAAGAGAAAAACGGAAATTTCGGATATCAGTCGTCCACATTCGAGCACCTAAACACGGATATTTCCGTGATGAATCCCCAACGTGTTAACCGATACTACCAGCGAAATCGTCGCAACAAAAAATGAGCTTGCTTCAATGAAATTACCGGGGAGATAATTCGGCTCGTGACAGATAGGGCCGTCCTTACTGATCGTTAACGGGCGGGCAACGATAACAATAAAGAGTGGTGAGGAGGATCGGCGCGGTGCGTGGAATCGATTAGCGTAAAAACATCAGGGAACGGCGTGTAGGGACACAAGTTTTCCGTCGGGGCGGTGTAAAGCTCGCCGATCAAAAGGAGTTCGCGCGAGGGGCGGAATTTCGTTTGGGCACACGGAACAGAGAGAAACGAGGCTGCTTTGGTAACGTACGGCTAATTTCGCGTAATTTACGCGCGGTTACAGCGGCGCCTCTGCGCGTGCAGCGCGGCCAGGAATCGTAAAAAAGGGGCAGAAAGAAGGAAGGGAAGAAAGAAGGGAAAAAGAAGGGGAGAGGAGCCGGAAGGGGCGATGATGCGCCCGATATATACGATTACGGCGCAAAATCAGTTAGGGCCGACGGCGGAATTTTTCGAATCGTCGGGAGGCCGTGTTCTCGCCGATTAATATCTCGCGCCGCGCGAAACGATAAATGGGATGATAAATGCGAACACGCACGATTATACCACGCGAGGTTACACCGCGAGATGCCGATGAATCAGCGGAGGTAAAGGTCAGAAGGATAAACGTGCACTTGAAAGGTCAAGGAAAGAGCCAGGTGTCGAACAAGTCGCTAGAATAAAATACTCCGCGAAACGGTCGTCGTGATATTAATGCCCTCTGCACGGCATTTGGCAGAAAGGTCTTGTATTTTAGACAGGATACCTTTGTGCGTCAAATTGGTGGTCAGTCGTCTCCGTTAATATTCAAGCGGATCTAATTCGATAATGAAAAGGAGTCGAGCTTCGTCTCTACTATAAATGTGCATTGGCGTTATCGATGTTTTACTAAAAATAACAGAGTTTTGCTTATAAACAAGCATTAGATTCTGCTGTCAAGATTTTAGCGATTGAGTATTCGATAAGCAGTGTATCAAAAGTTCGATGGCCTTGTATAAAACGTTCGAACGAAGCCTTTTGAGCTCGAAGTATCGAGCATACTAAATATAAATTTCATAATACATATACTTGTTACAACATTTTCCAACAAAGTAAAAAAATAATCTGCAGTTTAAATAGAATTGAAACCTCTTTGGTAATATCCCAGCTTCGAATCAAAAACTCAAGGTGTATAATTCGACTCGGATCCACGATAGACCGCTGCGTTCAAGCCCACTCGTCGAAGAAAAAAAGGCATGAATCGGTAATTCGCTACTAGCTAATGGTTCCCGGAAACATCTTGAATAATCCGTACACAGAGCTCGGTGAGATAAGCCAATTAATCGAGATGAAATAACGCAGCGGACAGTCGAGGACCGGTCGATCCATCGAATTTTCACATCGCCGGCACTCTTTACCGCCTCGGTGTCTCCGTGTACGTGCCACTTGTCAACGTTCGAGCTCGTCGAATAAAATGGATTATTTACGGGCAATAATTCAATCGGAATCCCGCGGGTACGCACGGTAGGAGCTTCTGAAATCGAAAGGAGACAACGAACGACTTATTTAGTATTCCTGCCTGTAACACGGCCCCTCTTGGCCAATAAACAAGGGACTCTTAATTAACCGTGAAGCGTCCTGTGATTCGAAGGTGTCTCCGATTCTCCGGATTATTTATGCACTTATATACGCGCCTGAAAATAAACGAACGTCAGAAAGCGCTAATAACGTCGCGCGGTTTATGCCCGTTGAATAAGGATATCGGCTGTTCCGTCGAATTCCCTGAATCACCTTCGTTTCGTATTCGCATTCTTATCACAATTTCGCGCCTTTTCAACTCCACGTAATTCCTATTCATTTTCATACGCCGCTGAGGTGATTTACGATATTTTGTTTCAATGGGTCGGATACCCGGGCTCTCCGTGCTTGTTTTACGAAGATCTGTCGGTGGATGCTGTTAACTTCGCGGTGACAGGTATTTCTACTATTCTCCCAACCTCTCTAACATAACTCGATCAGCGATCTTAGCAGGTATCCTATTCCTCGCTCCACGCTTCGCGGAAAAGTAGAATAAAACGAAACCTCTCAAGGATCAAACCTATATATATATACATCATAGCAATAATTCCGCATGCAATTCACACGTACAGTTTCACCCTCACACGAGGCCCGAGACGAATTACACCTAAAAAAGGGAGACGTAACCCCTGGTTTCCAGGAGTGGTCGCCAACGCTCTTCGCGATCTTCCCAGAAAGCCCAGAAAATATCCGAAGAGGCGAACTGCGCGAGGTTATCCCCATGACGGAACCGCTCGGCGCGTAAGCGTCATGGAAATAAAGAAAGACAGCGATCGCCTGCCGAGGGATAGGGCACGCACGGTGCACAAAGTGCAATTTCACAATTTTTGCCTCGTAAAATCCGGGCAATGAACGGCGTAAAAATGAATAACTGGAGGAGCGTTCACCCGCGGAACGAGCGGCTTCGAGCGGGCACCGTACTGCTCTACGACTTTCCTTCCTTTCGACGTCTTCCTCGTCGCTCTATCCTCCTCTAGCCGCCGGAGGACCGCGCCGCCGGTCTCTGCAAAACGCTCTCTCCCCATCGGCACGGCCGATTTTTATCTTCCGGGTGGAATAGATTATCTTTATTTACGAGCAATCTGCGGTATGGGCAAATTGTTTGGGAACTAAGGGCGGGGGCCCGCTTATTTAAAAGCCGTAAACTATTCAATACGCGGACAGAGGGTCTAAAAGGCGAAAGTGTGAGAGTGCGTGCCGCGAGGGGCTGGTAGGAGGAGCGCAAAGTTGGAGAGGACCTCGCTTTTCCTCTCGACGGATGAATCCCGAGGACGTAAGATCGGTTCGTGCTGGTAATCCTCAAGGTAGCCCCCATTGGAGGTCTAGGACGCGCGCGCGCGCGCGGCACGAGGTGCATTGATGATGCACCGGCATGCCGATCCTCGCGGACAAGAAACACGGAAGCCCCTATCTGATCGTGGATGCACAGGTAATAAAGTTTAATCAGCCGGGTTTCTTATCGGCGGTTAGTGCTACAAATCCAACCGATCCGGGTAGATTGGACGGAAATTATAGGTCGAGATCGATAGGAGCAATCCCGTTTGATCCACGTCCTGCGTAATTCTCGCGCTGGTTTTCGATTAGGAGGATTAACGCGAATCCTTCGAGGATTTTCATAACCCCGCGACGGCTCCGGAACAATAAACCCCACAGGCCATGAATCCAACTAAAAGAAACAGTGAAAGTATTGGACGACGAAAGATACCACGCTCTTGGCGAACGGTGAAAAAACCGCTTTTCCTCGCTTCCCATCAAGAGCACAGCATCTATCTTCCTTCAATTCACCCAGCAAGAAGACCATCGAGCACCGCGTCCTATAAGGAATACTCCAAACCCTATCCGATAACCTAACAAACCAGGTAGCGATAAATAATAAACGAGAGGAGGAAAGTAGCAGCTCCTTCGCCTTAATTCGCGAGCTGCCTCCGCGGCGAGGGCCAGGAGCGCGAGTGGTCTTTCCGCAAAAAGGAGCGCGAACTCGCTTGTATCTCACCGAGAGGAAATTACCTCCTCGTCATGGACACGCTCCTCGTAAATAGCGCACGCTCGGGCATACGGTAGCGCGAAAACCGAGGCCCGCGACACGGCCGGCAATTTTAATCGATCCGCAGGAAGCGCCGGTGGAAATCGTGGACGATTAAGGAAACCAGAAAGAGGCGTAACGCCGTAAAACGCCGTAGAACGCGCGAAATGGAACATATCGGAGCCGGGCGGCCGATCAATAACGGCCTGCGAGGTGGTAGAGGAGGACACGAAGAAAGAAGTGGACGCTGAAGGAAGAGGAGGAGGATGAGGAAGGGCGAGGGAGAGGGAGAGGGGGGAGGAGGAGAGGGAGTGGGAGAGGGGGGAGAAGGAGGAGGAGGAGGAGGAGGAGGAGGAGGTCGGAGCGGAGGGCCAGGAGAGGCGAGGAAGGGGAGCAAGAAGAGGTGCAGCCTCGGGTGCCGGGCGGGGCTCAGATGTTTATCCCGGTCGACCTCTTCCTCCGGGGCCCCCCAAGCCCCTCTTCGTGGTCCCTGGCGTGCCCCTTTCACCTCCGCTTCTTGCGGAGAAGGAGCGCGCCCTCGGCAATCCGGCGCTGCGGAGCGTTGCATCTACGTTATGCGTGCTCTTGTTGCTCGGATGCACTCGCAGTGGCGTAACAACCGCAGCCCCCGGGGGGGCTACGGTGGGGCGTACCGAATAGAAGCTGGGATTTATGCGAGTTCAAACCAGACCCCGAATCGACGATCGCCCCGGATTCTCCTATGCAGCTTGGATATCGTTGCCGCGATGCTTTTGCACTCGCCCTGGGCAGCGGGTTCTGAGATAATCGAATTTGATCGCTAACACTGGGAGTATGTAACGCGTCGAAATAAGGGATCGAACGTTTCTTTGAAAAATTGTACATATTATATTGTATAGGAGGTGGTTTTTGAGGTTCTGTATGCTTTCGCAGTGGCATGTAGGTGTTGATTATGGTGATATCGAGCTTTCATAGCAGTATGTGGATATTGATATAGTATATTGATCTATTGAGATTTCTGTTTTATCCTCTTTTCGTGGATCTCTTGAAGGTGTTTAAAATGTGGTTGATAGGTCTAGCGATAACTGGTGTGCTGGATTTTCTGTTTCTGTGGTAATTAAGCTTGTATTCTGCTGTGGTAGATATTACTCTCAAACTATCACATGTATAGTATAAGTGTGATATGAAAATTCGAGCTCTAATTTGCCTAACAAACGTAGATAATCGAGCGAACTTCGACGAACGATGCTGAAAATCTACCGAACATATCAATAGTGACTTCGAGAATGTTTTTCAGTCTGAATTCATTCACGTAACGTGCATGTAATGAATGAAAGAGAACCGCTGGTTTGGAATCAACTTTAAACAATAAGTCCTAGGCTAAGTGAGCTTGATATTACGGATATAAAACAACAACCGCCGCCCCTGTACCGGTAGACGTGGATATGACAGCCTCCATAAGTTAGGCCGCGCCGAGATCACTCCTAGTGGGATGTGTTTAAGCTATTATTAAGCCGAGCGTAAATTGGCGGAGGAAAACGCGGTGGTGATTGTCGGTAGCTGGGTTTAATTAATTCCTTCCCCCGGAATTCCATAGCCAACTTATCTTGCGGAGAAACCGTGCTCTTTGTTCAACATGATAACAACCTTAAAATATTGCAAGTCACGATTCCTATACTGGAAAACGTTGTTCGTCGTTTCACTTGGTTTCTATCATCGTTTTGCCAATATTATATAGTCCAAAATTTACTAGTGAATCTTGTTTTCTTCAAGCGTAGGCTTTTTTCACGCGAATATCGTCAAAGGGACATACTACAATAGTGAATAATTTCTGATGATTTGTATGTTGTATCTTCGTTTGTACAGTCTACGCTGATGCAAAAGTTAATATTAATTGATTGCAATTCTTTAGAAATGTTCGTTTGGTCGTTGCAATACGGAATTGCGAAGTCAATCTCGCGAAGGATGAAGCAGGCCGCAAATACCGCCGCGATAGTGACATCTCGGCATTAATATCGATGAATGTTAATTTAGAATAGAAAGAAAAGGGAGAGTTTACAAGGTTCGATGGTCACGTTTCTAAGACCACTTGCTGTGCTTCGACAAACGGTAAGGTTGCAATATTGCAAGGAATTACTGAGCCGCGACGGATTAGCGACCAGATTCATCGCCGTGTTTCGTACAAAACGATACTATAACTCAGATGAATTGATGTCGCGTCGTTTAGTCCTTCACACCTACCAGGATGAGCGTCGAGAAATTACTTTGGAAGTCAATTAATAGTAGTATCCAAATATAATAAGTATTAATAAATATCATACTCGGATATATAAAAAATAAACATTCGATCTAAACATATACTCAGAAAAACAAGAATAAAGCGTTACGTTTCAACATTATTTAAATGCGCGAGTATACAACGCAATCAAAATCATAGTTTCGAATATATTATGTAAAAGAACATTTACGCAACCCTTGCTTCTTTGTTTCCTATAGTCGCAACTTTGCAGTCTACTCGCGGTACCGTTGCAGAGGTCAAGCTTCATTGATAAATAAACACGCAAAGATTTTGAGGCCTTACGTGTACTGATATATTACCTTCAATACTGTATACTTAACTCGGTCATTAGAGTAGTCACGCGTTAACCGGATAAGGTTAAAATTTATGAAGATCGTTAACGAAAATTTCAATGCGAATTTAAAACGATGATAGCGTGGTACCTTTATAAAGCCGATCATAACACTGGTGCAAATATTATGACTGTGGTGTACATGTGACGAGAAAGAAAAGAGCGTGTCACGAGTCTGGCCCGTATAACGAGGGGGTAATGATATAATGATACACCGTGTGTAAATGCCGCAGTGATAACAGGACGCTCGTCGAGAATACCACTCGCGCGATATAAACGTTTCACGATCCTGAATAATTTACCGTTACAGCACTTATGACTTTTCCGCCGCGCCGCTGATCTAAATCATTTCGAAATTACATAGCCTCATAGTCTGCCCCGATAAATTTGATTCCCATCGCGGAAGTTGATTCAATTTATCTCCAACAATAAAACTTCCCGGGGGATTAAACAATTTCTATGCAATCGATAAATCCCGATCCGTACTATTTCCCAGCTGTCCGTCAATAAATCTAATCTCCCGCGCGGAAGTCCATTCGGTTCCTACGAAATAACGAAATTCTGCGTCATGCGGGAAATCTGATCGTCCAACGTCCCTCCACCAGCAAAATCTTCCAACGTAAACACCATTTATACTTTAGTATCATAAAATTCAAGTTATCATAAGAACATAACCTGATACCGTGAAACTTGAAATTCAATCTCCGTACTGTAATTAATGGAAGCGGTTTAATTTTAATAAACATAATAAAATACTACTTGGTAACGCTGGTAGTGCAGTGGTACTGGTAACAGCGGCAACATTTGCAATGATACCGTGAATAACCGTCGGAGGCGATTTCGAAAATAACGAGATGCCTCGTTTTGATAGCCATATCGTTCATAATCGAGTCGACCGGAAAGGAAGCGAACAGGGCGAGGTCGTCGGCTCGTGACGGGCCGCTGGAAGGTGGGTACTTGCAAAAAAGCAACGTTAATCAGACACTTCGTATCGCCTCTATTCAGCTCCCGGCGAGCCGAGTGATCTAGCTCGCAGCAGGTTCTCCGAGGCAAAAAATCGATGAATGAACCTTCTCCAGAGCGGATCCTCGAGCTGCGGCTCGATCGAGCTTTTTCCGCTCGCCGGACCTCGAATTCATCCAGTAGAGATTCCTCGATTATAGCTAGAAGCCTTGTCGGATACGGCCTTGTCAGTCAAGATTCGCGATATCGACTTTGGCCAGTGGTGTCAATCGCGGGCATAAATTTGACGGTCCACCGGCGGCCGTCGCCAGTCCGTTCCTTATCTCGCACTTCGGTTAAAAGCTCAAGTTTTAAATTACGGGCGCAGCCGTTATCAGAAATAATTTATATAACGTACTTTCACTCGCGTGCGAGCAGGACGCGGAACAGGACGCGGCTAATCCCGCTTGGTTTACCTAAATTAATCATCGAATAAAAACTGAAAACTATCTCCTGCACTCCGGGGCGATCGATCACCGGTTGTCCGCGCTAACTTCCCGACCTTTCACCACGGACCACCGCCGATAACACCTGTTTCCCCCGATCGTGTTCCTCCATCCGTATGAAGCCGTATAAAAGGAAGTTCGAGCCGAGATGTGAGACGTGGTGGAAAAAGAGCACGGGTGGATAATGGTAGCCAACGACCGAGGCTAGTTAAACAGCCATAATGAGGTTACTTAGCAAATCTAAATAGGATTACGTAGCAAATCTCGAAGGAGCACGCCGAGATGCCGGACAAAATAGAAGAGCCGCGCTTAAAAGGATGCAAGATAGTAACGAGCAGAGCCTATTACGCAACCATTGTAAAATAAGGTTACTCAGGGTCAGGTTCCTTGACACACTTAGGCGTCTCTCTTCCAAAGATGAGAACGTAGCCCGTCCATGAGGAGCGAGATGGATCGAGCGCCGATGCGAGGAAGCGCAAAAGAAATCGATGCCTCGCGATCGTCGTGATCGTTAGGCCGGGTACGTATCCCGCTTATGACGCACTTCCGGCCGAGTGAACCCTCATGGTGGCCCCGTAATAATTCCGGTGGATCGAGAGGAGCTCGAAGATCCATCCACCGTGACTCCGTGGCCCCGTGACGACCCCATGGAGATGTTTGCTCTTGTTGCGGTGCCGGAGAAACCGGCGGCCGCTAGAAAGAAGACGAGGCGAGGGAAGATAAGGAGGACGTGGAAAGAGAGAAAGGAGGCTAAGAAGGGCAGGAGCAACAAGAAGGGGCGAGGGAGAGATGCTGAAGGAGAAGGAGACTGGCCTCGATCCGACGCCTAGCCTCCGAAGGAGCTTGCCCGATGGTAGCGGTTCGCTCATCATTGTAATTACTTCGCGAGGATGTACCAGTATATTGGATCATTATCGACCGCTCCATATCTACCACCTAGCACGTAAGTATAGACTTATGCTCCCGGTGCCCGGTAAGAAGCCCGTAGCCACCTCCGAGCCTGCCCATGCGGCCTCGAGAAAAATTTATCCGCCCGGACGACGTGCCTCCAAAATTTCTTCTTAATGCCTTAAGCAGGGGTTGCCCGGCAATAATCTGGGCCGAGCAAAGGCCGAGTCTCATTGAAAATTAATACCGGAGGTACCTGAGTGTGCCTGATGAAATCAAAACTTCTGTTATGTGCATGGCGGTGCGTGTAATGCTAAAGCAAGGATCTGAGGTGATTATAGGCATTTTCAGAGAAACGAATTTACGAGATATTCGCCCTTTATATGTTCGACGCGATTGTTGGTATGCTGGTCCTTTGACCGACGGGGACTATCATTTACGGTTGAATACTGAGTCGCAAATTAAGCTTTTGGTGCTTCGCGTTGAAGTAGTGTGTTGATATAAATGGTGCGTATGGAAGTTTCTAAGCGATTGGTTTTTAGGTACGAGCACGTATATTGACTTATACTGCTGAACTTTGATCTTGGCACGTAGGGTTTATTGATCCGCTGGTGCGAGTTTCCGATCAAATAATCACGGACCGAACAACTTTCTTGCGGACCCAGCTGGCTGTTCAAAAGTCACGTTTTGGATGTTCGAAAGGGTCGTGTACGCGGAAATGTACCGAGGAAATTTAATGTGCGCATTTAAGGCACTAATGTCGGTTAATCGCAGGGTGAGGTTTAAATCGGTCGTTACGTGCGTTCCAGCCTATGGAAATGTTTGATCTATTAATGGATATCCAGGCGTAATTATTGGCACCTGATGATTTATCGAGTGTCAAGACGATTTATCATTGCCTTTTTATTGGCTCCGCGGCGGAAAAGAGAAACTATCTAGCCTCGTGCCGCGAGTTGTAATTAATCTGGATTTACGTCCAGTCGTATTTATATGATAGTTTAATTTTAGCCACCGCTTACGTTCCACCGGATGAGAAATAAAGTATAAAGAATCTAAGCAATTTCTGCAACGATGTAGGGACGAATATCGCAACTTGACTTAAGTTGCTCTTGCTGTCGGATTAAATCGAACCTACCAAGGTGACTGTAGAAGCTGCTTCGAGAAATCTCCGTCGAGACATTCGAGGACCAGCGACGCCTGAAAATCCATCCCCCAACGTAGAATCGGTCCTTAGGAATGCCGTAGAAACTCGATCGCAAGCTTGCCGACCCAACCGACGTGACCGCGAAAAGATACAGCGACCGCTTCCACTTCAGTGATAATCATCGATACATCTCGATGGGTTTCGAAGTATACAAGGCGCCTTCTTTGTTCACGAAACCTTCGGAGGGTGTCTACCATGGGCCTTACCTTTTATACTGTTTTTCAGCCGTAAGCAGCTGACTATCAAAAACGATTCGCATAAGTCATTGTACTCTACTTAGAATAAAGCGCAAAGTATAAGTAATATACAAAGTGTAGCATTGATTATTAATACTAGACCTAGTATAGCGGTCAAAATGATCGGCCAGTTGTTTCGTAGAAAAATCACTGTGCTTCGTAAGCTGGAATTTTTAGAGATTTTCCATGATTTTACCACACAGTATAAATCATTTTATCGATCTATCGACATCTCTTCTTAATCAACTCTTTTTCTTTAATGATATACGTGGCATACATAAATATCTTCAGAAACCGACCGGTAGGTTTAGTGTTAACACTAATTTCTGAGTACACTCCATCTACAATCTAATCATAACCCATGTCTTCTTCAATACACGTACCGTAACAAAAATACCAGATGTAAGAGAAAGTACAATAACTAAAATCTGTTTCCGACTCGAAAGATTCTAACAGCCCTCATCCATCCTCCATCCTCTATCCTTTACTCAATTAATCTCCAATTTATACAATTCACAACTATTCAGCTCAGAATTCAAAGTACAAGCCAAAACACATTCACTATATATCCTAATTACAAAAATCAATTTATGCCCATCAAACTCCCTTCCAAAGCCTATCGCGGTACAGCTAAAAATCCATTATAAATACTATAGGTGCGATTGAAAACCTTTACTCAATTAGTCCCCAAGTTATACAATTCACAACTATTCAGCTCAAAATTCAAAATACAAATCAAAACACAATACTTCATTCATCATATATCCTAATTACAAAAATCAATTTATGCCCATCAAACTCCCTTCCAAAGCCTACAGCGACACGGCTAAAATTCCATTATAAATACTATAGCTACCAGGTACTTTCCTTCAAATTCCCCATGCGCATTCCCCCTAGCCATCTCGATCCTGAAGCTGAATCTGTCGCGGTTAAGCTCGCTTCGCCATCGTAATCTGTTGGCCTGGGCAAATCGCGGATCGGGATGTAATCCTGGGGCAGGATCGATTCGGGACGCGCAACGGGAGCCGGCGAGGCAACGGGAGCGTATCGAAAGATGCGGCGTCGATAATCCTCGAGGGTAGGTCGGCGTACATCGTGCTGCTCACCGAGACTTGCCTATCGAGCCGTGGCACCGAACCGGCGGAGAGAGCAAAGAGGGAGACTTATCTCGGTTCCTCGTCGCTCCGCGGATTAACCTCTAGCTCCCTCCTTCTCCGATTCCGACCTACGTGGAGATGCTCAGGTGTAAAACCGTTGATTGCCACGGCAATATTTTCTCTTTGCACGGCACGATGGTAGCGGTGGGCGTGCCGGGCACGACCGAAGGGAGATGGCCAAGGCCTCCTCATCGTGCTACCGCGATTATGTTTATTATACTTTGGCACACGCGCATGCGTACGTGCGAGTGCTTACGTCCGCGCTCCTCGCTCGTTCGCCAACGCGTGTTACCCGGTGTGCGAACACAGCCGTGGAAAATGAAGGCGGAAAGCGGCCTGGAAGGCTTCGAGAGAATGAACGAGCGCCGCCATGGACGCGCCTTTACGTACGTTTCTTCTTTGAGCAGATTTTAAGCATTGTGGCTTGTGAAATTAGGGGGGAGAGGGGTTGTTAGATGTGCTTAGGATACTTTGATGATTTTTATTTGATAACGATAAGAATGTGCGATCAGCTCGCGAGTGGTTGGAAAATGAGTTTTGGGTAATATCCGCATGGTGAATGACTGCGGTTTATCAAGGGAGAAATGATGACAGGAGTTGAGAAGACGCAAGGAAATTTGAGAGCATTAGTACCGACAAAACCTCTATTAATGCGATTCATGCCCGAAAGTTCTATTCGGGCTATTTGGAAGTCTCTTTGCAAAACAGGAAATTGAAAACATTGTTCCTTATGTGGTATAAAAATCGTAAGGCATACGTTAGAAGAAAACTGTAATAGATTGGGAAGATACACCCAATGTGACTTGAAAGAAAACCAAAAATAAGTCAGAAAATAACCAAAAATCGATCCAGCATGGAACGTGTTAAATAATCTTACAACTCGATGCTTAAAATTAACTAACTCAACTTGTAAACGGTCAACCAAACAGCGAAACAGAATAGATCCTTTCCTCCAAACGACAAACCTCATTGGTAACGTTTAATTAAGGTAAGAACTAAAAAATTAAGTCATAGTCTTCACGAGCAGTCTTAGATTATTGCCCATCAAGTCCACGACTTGATATTTAATACAATTCACGGAGCAAGAAGAATAGGAGCACCATGTCCCAAAGGTAAAAAAATACTACAATAAAACCTGTTCACGAGATAAATCTTAGAAGCTACGTGTGATCTACAGTGGTCGCACAGCTCCCAAAGTAAAAGATTATCCCTTATCCTGGACGAACCGCAAATTCTCCGGCTGAATCTCGTTTTCAGGAGGCCGGCATCCTCGCTACGCACGCAGGACGACTGGAGCCCTGGCCGATAATCGTCGATCACGTATATATCGGGTCCGAGTCCGCTGGCCGGCCGTCGAGGATGAGGCTGCCTTAGAATTCCATCGAGGTGGAGCCTTGACATTTCGTGGCCTGGAATCGACCAGCATAATTGATCGGCCTCTGCGGCTCCCATTCGACGAACGACCATGCTATTCCATTCCGTCTGGTACGGTTACGACGAACTCCGCGTACGACCTCGCCAGGCGATGGAACGCGGCCGCCACGGCTTCGTGAACTGGATTCCAGGGACTCACGGGGCGAAAAGAGCCGAGCCGAGGCGCCGGAAATTTGGGAATTTGTCGAAGAGAGACCGAGCCGGCTAATTGCCCGTGATGGTCCATTGTCCGATAAGGTCAATCGCGATAGCGCGCCTCGGGTATTTCGCTATGTGTACCTTTGAAAGGCATGCGAGGCAAGTAACAAGGTTCTAAACACTGTTAAATGCATATGTACTGGCAATGTGTGAAAAACCGGCATTCTATATAGAATGCCTAGGCATTGTACATAGTGTCCGGTGTTTTTAGGCAGTGTGTGAAATATGAGAATTTTTACATACTTTCCCCAGTATTGTATATAATACCTAAGCGTACTGTAGAATGACAAATGCTATTTAGGCAAGGGTACGGAAGAAGGTCCTGATGAGACTATTATTATTAATCGTTATTAAGTTGGCTCTTTGTATATCGTTTATTAACTTCTGGTAAGTAGTTTCGTTTCAATTAATCGTTAATTAATCATAATCACTTTGGCTTTTTGTATATCATTTATTAACTGATAAGTGGTTTTGGTTAAGAAAATACTATTGTTTTGCAGCATTGACTCGAATTTTGGAAGTTGGTTGTCGAATTGTTGTATGGTGTTTATGGATTATAAAGTTTGCTCCTCCATTTTCATAGAGCGCGGTAAAAAACTAATTTTTTGTTGAAGAGATTTAGGTAAAATTGCGTATTTTGACGCTCCCGAACAAACCGCAAAGTGCAACTGACGAATTCTAAGTCTGAGACGCGCGTTAAAAGTCACGTGCCTTGCCACGTGATATTCGGAACGAATCGGAGATGTATTTCCTACTTTGCCGGTTTCTCATTTGGCATTCTACAGAATGCTTAGGAAATGTGTGAAATATGAATCGTTTCGTACGTTGCCGGCTAGTTTTAGGCATTACATACAATGCCTAGCCATTCTATAGAATGCCGGATTTCAAACTTTGCCGATAACGCATATAAGTTATTATAAATATAACATGAAATATGGTAGAATTATGTTGTTAACGCTTCACCGGGAATTTAAAAAGTATTTAGGTTTAATTACTGATGCTCAAATAACAAGTTTGAAATTACGTAAAACCACATTGTCGGTATTCGGTTAAAGAATTTGAAATGGCGTAGAACTACATCCCTAATCTCGAATGTATTAATTTCAAAAGATATCAGAACTCTCGACCATTTTTTGTTTTCGAATATCTCATAAAGTTGTAACCGCTCTGTCTCCAAAGAGAATTGGTCCTATAAAGTACGACAGCGATGGAAAGAACGTTACGATATATTCTCTTTTGTTTCATTTTGAAAAGAAATTTCCAAATGATTTTATCGTAGATTCCCAACCAGAATATGTAGAATAAAACAAAAAGGAAGCGAGTGTGATTGAATAAATTGACCTGAACAGACGATTCTTTTGTAATACAACTTAATTTACTAGCAATAAATTCAATGAAAATAAATAAATAAAAAATCATAAATAATGAACAAAATATATAAAGTTAAATTAAACTTACTATAATAAAAATATTAATAATAAATTACAGAAATTATCAATATAGAAAATAAAACTACAGAGTTTATATGGCGACTCGGAGCAATCTTCGGTTGCGAAATCGAAGGAAGGAACCACCGGAAATTTGGGAATTTGTCCAAGAGGGACCGAGCCGGCTAATTGCCCGTGATGGTCCATTGTCCGATAAGGTCAATCGCGATAGCGCGCCGCAGGTATTTCGCTATATGTACCTTTCGTGGGAGGAACGGTCGGGAAGAATTCGAGCGCACGATCCATGGGGAATCGCGGAATATATTGAGCTAACAGTCTTTTCATTGAAAGTACAATCTGGTCAATTGCTATAGAATGGATCTATACGAATTATTTAGAGAATGAACGGAGGAAGAAGTGAAATCGAAACGGAATAAAGTTCGAAAGGTTTGGAACGTGAAGAAGTTAATCTACGTGATGGAATGTTGTTTTAAGAATATCAAGAATTTTGCGTTGAGAAAATCGGGGATTTAAATATCGATAAAGTATGCCGCAGTATGGCCGTATTCCTATGTGGAATATACTTTTGAATAATACGTCTGTATATACTTACACGTATAGTATTATTCTTTTAAATATATCTTGCAATTCGATATCCAATATGGTGAGTCATCTCAACGAAAGACTATAAATGCCATACAAAGCACGGTTTATTTATGCTATATTCCTATAAATCCTGTGCACTTAAACAAGCAGTAAGGTTATGCATACGCAACGTAACACTCTTACCGTTTTCCTGCGTAAGTGTAACTTGTTACGCAAGTCATTCACTTGCGGTATCTACAGGCTATCGTAATAACATTCATGTAAATAGCAAAGGTTTACCCGCCTATGGACAATGCTACTTTGCATACACTCGCGCCTGAAAGCATGAAAGGTGTTTTATGACTTACTACATAACGCTTAAGATCGGCCAGGTTCTAATAGCCTACTGTAGATTCTACTTTGTCTGTATTTTCCCCAACAGATTTTTTGTTTAAAGTTATTATCGCCCGATTCTTTAATCTTCAACATCGACTGCTACTGTTTGTTAGCCTATAATTCTGTTTCAAAATGGATAATGTTTTTATGAGGTTGTAATGTATATATCACGTGAAAAACATCAGAAGCCAGTAGCATAAAAAATCTGAATTTTTGCACGTGGAATTCCAACGAGCAGTCTTAAAACCATTATTGCGCGATTTTCCAGAAATTCCAAGGTGCATTCGGCAAATAGATACTTCAGTTTCTATGTAATCGTTGACGTATTTATCGTGCTTAAGAATATCCGTGTAATCTGTTCTGGTTAACTAGACATTCTCCAGGGCAAACAGCAACTTGAGAGATACGGCAAACAAATGCCACAATGTGCTGCAATTTTATGTCGTTAACGATAGTCGAGCGTTAAGGCTTTATGTGCGTGTGCTAAGGTACCAATGACAATCAGCGATGCGTGCTGAACATTTTACTGCGTCTCATTTATAGGAAAAAAAATGGTGGTGAAACCGTGGTTAACAAAGTAATGACACCAATTATTCCGTTTTATATTTTGCCTCTGCGAGAGCTGACGTACGATACTTTCCAATGAAGCCTCTTAATCCCTCTCCCCCAATTAATGGAGCTAATCATCGATCTAAAAGAGTTATAACCAACAAATTAGCAGTTACTCACTTTAAGGGCTTATTTGTTCGCCAGGCTAAGGAATCATCAAGCTCTATAAATAAATGACTTCATTTATTCCTGCTTCTCCTTTAACCGTGTCTGATATATTACGATACACTTCTAAGTCACTCAAGAAGATATCCAGTGTTATATAGATATTCTTACCATATTTGCTTCTTTTGCATTTTCATTCACATCCCTCACAAATTATGTTAACAGCATCTACAAGAGGTAGTATATCTAAAGAAAAATGATATACTATAAAAGTTTGTAAGAAAGTCGATCGAGAATATTATAATCGCTAAAGCACCAAATACTCATAGAATTTCAATTTATTCAAAAATCTCTATGCGCACCTTAGCAATGGAGGTTTGTTTTCTAAACTATCTCGATATTGCATAGTCAAGCGGAAAATGTTTAAAATAATCCTCTAATTTATGAGATACTGGGATAAACCAAAATTATCCGGATAATGGAGTATACCTTGAGATACATGGAATAGTTCAGAAAGTGGATGCGAGAAATGTTTGGATTGCCTCCGCCATGGTATAATACAGTACCGTAACACATTTGCGGTCGTCGAAACTTTTAATTGAAAACCGCATGGAATTCTCGAAAGTCTGTGGCTACGTACCGCAAAGACCTGCTTTTCTATGTATGCGAATATAAGAAATATTGCATTAGACTGTGATACTTATAATTATTAGTTGTTTAACATTTTTTATTTTCCTATATATATTTATTACATTTATAATGATAATTCACCAAATATTTTTTTGGAAGCGAAAATCATAAATTTGCAGGTATATAAAACTCACATTAACTTACAGTAGCATTTTTACATATGCATTTAACATAACAATTTGTGTGATATTTAATGTATAATATGTTCGCGAAATATTTAGTAGCCAAAGTCGAGTAAATTGTTTAGTTGTTTGGCGCGTACGATTTCCAAATATCTATAGCTGAATACAGCAAAGATCTGTTATTTAAATGTGCATGAATGTAGAAAGTATTGTCCCTAGTTTCTAACCATTTATCGTTTTCAGTTAAAAAAAATAATGGTTGGCAATAGTGCAAATAATAATTTGGAAAGGCCTACAACAAATAACAATGTTCTAAACACTATTAAATGCATATAGAATCAGCTAAAGAATTTGAAATAGCGTAGGAGTACATCCCTAATCTCGAATGTATTACTTTCAAAAAATATCAGCACTCGGTCATCTTATGCTTTCGAACATCTCATGAAGTAATCAAGTATCCAAGATACTCACTCAAAATCGCCAATCTTATTTACAAACAATCAAATCTCCCGCAGAAATGATGCTCCATAACACAGGCCTGTGCCTCTCCAAACCACAGAAGTACTTAACACTAAACCTACCAGCCAATTTCTGCACATATTTATATACTCCACGTATATCCTAAAAGAAAAACAGTATTAAAAAAAAGTTGTCAACAGATCAATGGAACACTTCATACTCTGCCGTAAAATCATGGAAAACCTCAAAAAAAAAAAAACTGCCCTTTTACGAGGTACAGCAATTTTTCCAAGAAACGACTGGCCGGTCATTTTGACCGCTCCGGTAGGTTTAGTGTTAAGTAAAACAGGAAACGAAAAGGACCGTTGACGACTAAACTGCTGCGTGTATGTACAAGCTTGACCGTCCATGGGGCGAAGCAAGGCGAACGTTTCTCAGAGCCGCGGTTCCCTACGATGGCAGCCGCGGAAATGTAATGCGAGATGGGGCACGCAATACGAAATGGGCCCAAACATAAGATCCGGCGGGTGAAATAACGTCAAAGAGATTGGTAGCTCGCGTGCAACCACGACGTATCGTCTTCCTCGTGAGATAACAAAAGCGCGGCTATACCTTTCGAGAGGCGTATAGGAAAAGCTGCTCGCGTGGTTCGTGTCGTGGCTCGTTCGATTTACATAAACACGTACTCATTGATTGCCGGGCCAGATTGCCGGGCGTTATTACTTCTACGACCGGTTAACTCCGCCGTAGGACCGCGAATAATCGTTAAGGCCTAATCGGCACGTTACGCATCGACCCCGAACTCACTTCGGCGCGTTGTTCCGTTAATCGTGGGTGTATCTTTTATGCGTAATTAATACGCGAATAACTCGCGTCAATCGTGAGTATGGAGAGAATTGAAGCGTCCTTGATGAATTTTCTTCGCGAGAAATACCATGTGTCATTGTATGCGAGCGATGCCAGGAAATAATTCTCGGAACTTCGCTGAATCGGTCATTAAAGCATACCGGGGTGATTAAGCTAATGGGATTCATACCTATCGTGCGTGGAAAAAAAAAGGGTGTACCGTCTTGAGAATTCCTCTCGGGCTCGCGTAATTTTTGTCGAAAGCATTACACTGTCATCGAATAAAGTACATTCTCCAACAGCTTTCGTCGGATTGATTCAGAAATATCTGTACCCACGACTTGAATATATTTCAAGAAATGTTGAACTTATTCCATATGATAAGAGTATAAGAAACGTACAGATCTTTGCACGCACTTTTGAGACAACGATCTGCTCTCCCATGCTTCCACCTCGAGCTCGACGACGTACCGGACGATAAACCGCGCAGCGTATTATTATAAGGCTATTATCTGTCAAATTTTAAATGGAAATACGATAAACACACTCACCAAAGTGACACGCGAAGGAGCTGCCGCCGTCAGGAAAGCCGTTCTTCTCCGAACCTGCAAAAAGGAAAGGGAGCGCGTTAGCCCGGAGTTAATGTAAACGGATAAATAAAACGATAGAGGGTAATCCAGATGCACGCGCCACCCAGGACGGCATGCCTGATGTATACTTCAATTAAAGAGTCCACTCTAGATATCGAATCAAGGGTCTCAAATCAAGTAAATTGCCGTGAGATTCTAATCGAGGGGGCCCGGGACTTAAATCGCGTCAACGTAATTCACGATTTATCGCTTAACGCAATATCTATCGGTAGCATTTCAAATTAGAATACCCGATTGCTGGTCGCTACCTCCGAATGGCCGGCTGATAAACCAACGAGTGCGGCAATTTTGCTCGACGTTAAATCGCACGCCATTACCAGGATGGTTTCATCATTTCGCGATGAGAACAGGACTCGTCCGGACTACTTGTTTAGCATCGAAAGTTCGTAAATGGGCGTGGAAAACGGCCAACGCGAAGCACCTACCGCGGCAGTATTACGCATAGAGTTGGGTTCTCAAGCAACACGAACACCATGATCTCGACAACGAGAAATATATTCTGAGTTGTAAAACGTTGACAATAATGGAAATTAAGAATGAGATAAGCAAAGAAAGGAAAAAGGGATTAGAGTATTCTTTATCACGCACTCTAAACGAATAAAGTAGAAATGAATTGTAATGAAATATATAACAATCTCCTGATCACCTGCTCATCTATCTATATAAAGCGCGTAAGATAATGTTCTGGTTTGTCACTCATGAATTCCTAACCTTCAACATTCAACATTACATATTTATTTAATTTTCAATTTAATTATTATTTAACTTTTAATTATAGAGCCGCGCATTAGTGGACAAAAATTATTATTTCCACACGAGAACTTCACTCCAATAAGACCAGATGGAGAATTAAAAATATGTTTGCAAATAGGGTGCTCCTTAAACCACAACTAATGAATGTATATAATGTTCTAGTGTTCTTCAGAGCCGAACTTAAATCACAGTTCTTTGCTTAACCTATTCGTAACAACAAACGGAATAATCCAACGGAACAATGATTGTCGCTTACCAATCGTGGGATATTTCGCGACAACCTTCAGTTATCACCACGTGGGAAATAATACATACTGAATTTTAAAGTTGATCGTGTATTTAGATGCGTGATGTAAATAGATTAATACATTGACTGCCACGCGTATTTACAAGGTAATCTTCGTCAGGCCACGCGCTGGTTAGAAGTGCGCTGGTATCGTGGTATAGCAATGCCAAGCACATTTTTAAGATTGAAACATACTCGATGTAGGTATGTAAACATATTTGGGTCAATATTTCGTATTATAGTAGAAGATAATTACGTTTACACCGAAATACTCGTGGATATTCATTCGAGCAAGGGCAACTGTTTATTTGTTTATAATGTTTCGATAAAATCCATGAATATTTTTCGGTAAGAAATATTTAAGTACATTAATGATACGATCCTGGCATTTTTTAAAACTCATCAAGACCATATAATTTTTTTAGTTTCATATCGTATTTTGTGCGGTCAGTCACCGGTGGTTGACACGACCAGAACGGAAAGTTCAGAGTCAGTCACTGGTGATGACGTGGCAGTCAACGTGTTACCGGTATTTCACATTAAATTCACCCCTTTGCAAAACAAAATCACCTTTTTACAAATAGAATTCACACTTTTGCAAAACAAATTCACCCGCTTGCAAATGGAATTCAATCTTTTGCAAAACAAAATCACCTCTTTGCAAATAGAATTCACCCTTTTGCAAAACAAATCCCCCCCCCCCCTTGCAAACAGAATTGAACCTTTCGCAAAACAAATTCACCCGCTCGCAAATAGAAGTCATCTTTTAACAACTGCCATTCCATTCACAAACGGACAAATTTCTTTTGCAAAAGCCTAAATCCCATTTGCAAAAGGTTGAACTTACCGTGTAAACGTCATAGAGAACAAAAACAATCTCTGACCGTAAAGATCGTAGCCGAAACGAGAAGGAAGCGCTCGCGTAGAAGCGCGCGTCCTCCCCTCGAGCGCCGCGAGATCGGCGGGGGAGGGGGTAGCGATTCCAGTCACTCGGGGTTAGAACGTGTGTCGATCGATCGATCGGCGAGTACCGCGTGCCTCGCGAATGCAACCGTAGGTGGTAGTCGGGGGCACCACCCACGAAGCGGCTACTTAGCATGCACGGCCAGCGAAAAGGTACCTTCCTAACCATCCGACAAGGTTAACCGATATCAGCTTCCCCGGTCGCGCGCGTCTCTTGATTAGAAATACGACGATAAATCAGCGACTAGCGGGGGGGGGGCTTGCGCGTCGTAGATAACCAAGCAGGGGAATCGAGGAACGCGGTGGACGGAGATGAAAAGGAAGCGGATGGTTTGGAGGGAGGGAGAGATGCTCAGGCAGGACGAGCCATCCGAGGGGAAGGAGGCCGCGGGCAGGAGAAGGAGGAAATACCTGGAGGGGCGAGGGGGCAGGAAAGGTAGACGAGTAAAATGAGAGACACCGAAGGGAGCAGCAAGGGAGTGAGCAGCGCAAAAGGAAGGATTGGGCACGGTAAAGCGGAATGATACAATCGGCTCTTTATTCCTATTGAACTTCTCTATACCCCCTCTGCTTCTATTGTGCTTTAATATACAGAACAAAAGCGAAGTGGAACGTGGGCAAAGTTAATGTACGGAACGAAAGCGGTGGCGGGTAAAGATAGCGGGCAGATCGAGGGGAAAGTCACGACCGAGCGAGCTGAGTGCTGGGATTTACCCTTTCGCGATCTCATGTGTCTTATCTTTTCGCTGCGAATCGATATATGTCACAAGTTTCTGATGTCTCGTGAGATAAAGGGGCAACAAATTCGTCAGGTACGATTAACAAATCGCGAGGGAAGTGCGATATACCTGAAAATATATTAATACTGGATCACTATGAAATATCAGAAGCAGCAGCTACAATCAATCTCGAATCAATTTTCACGCAAGTCCGTTAAAAGTCAATCGAGAAACACAATGGTGAAATGAGACGGCGTCGTTCCATCAAAGAAAATGTGCCAAGGAAAGCATCGAGACTGCTCGATAATTGATTGTCTCATATGCGCGCATATGCCTCCGTGGTTCGTGCTGTCATACCTTCAGCCGCTGGTAACGAGATAATTAAATCAATGTAATCTGCAATAGAGGTTCGCTGTCGACGTGGGCCGTTTTAATTGGAGCTTATACAAGGCATTCTTCTCGTTCGGTAGTACACCGCGTCGGGGCACGTCAAAACGCTTAAAACGAGAAAACCTCGCTGCGGGGTGCTCGCTACCGAGCTTTCTTGACTTCACAAAGACTTTTTCTTCGCCCGCCCGTACAAGTGAGCGGGGATCCAAGGCGGTTTAAAAGATGCCCAGCATGGGGTGCCTCCGTACGAGGCCCACGGCAATCAAATTGCGCGATTACTGCTTTCTTTGGTGTTTAAATGTCGGTGATCGTTGCAAGAACGATGTATTAAGTCGTAAATTCGTGATTAAACGTTCGGCAAGAAACCCGATTTCTGAGCCCGGGAGATCGTATAATTTGTTGCTGATGGTTCTTGAAGTCTTTATTCGTAGAGCACCGGTATAATTTGCTTCCTTTTTTATTCCGCAACCGCGCAATTTCAGTTCGAGCACGTACATACCGATCTGTTTTGCTCGATAATAAATCGAGTCGCCTTCTAAGCGAGGGATATACATACGTATGGCGATCGACGGTATATCGAGGGTACTTCAAAGTAATGCTTACCTCCATATTGATCCGTCGGAAAGCGAAAACCCCAATCCAGACTGAACATGTTACAGGTGGCGTCGATCAATAAATTGACGACATTAGTGCTTTGTGGTTTACGTCTATTCCTGTTACGCGAACTAAACACTTATCACCGACAGCAGTTCCCTTCCAGCTCGAACTTTTCTCTTATGTTCGCCCTATGTCGTTCGGGCTACGCGTATATTTTTATCGTCCGCACTGTTGCTAAAGCAACCAACAAAATAGGAATCGATTGACGCGCAGTCGATGGTTTCAGTATCAAACTACTTCAAGACTATTCCCAAGAAAAAAAATCAGAGAAATTTGGTTGCGATTCGGTAGGAATATGGCTGACAGTAAGAACATCGGTATGTTTCATTCATTGTTAACCCATTTGCATCGACAAGCGGAATAAGCAGCGCGTAATTGTCGTCACTTATCAACATTCGCGGAATGTTCCACTACAGCGTTAATTTATCATCCAGCACGTAATAGTAGCTACTAAATTTTTATGTTTATGGTGTACCATATTTAGAGGTGTGATGCAAATATTCCACTACAACGTTAATTTATCACCCAACACGTATTAATTGCTACCTAACTTTTAAGTTTATCATGTATCATGGTTAGAGGTGTGATGCAATTGGGATAAGCACTTTTTGTCTTCCACACAAAAAGTGACTTTTCCTAACAACTCTTCTACTTCTAACGACTTTTCCACGCAAGAACACCTTCTTCTAAGACTCGTACTATATTCACGAACCACTAAAAAACGCATTAATAACTCGCTTTAAAGCGTACAATTCTTAATCCTCAGACTCGCACAGAATTGATTTTGATCAAACCCTGAAGTTTCGCGTTGCAAAATCCTCTCGACCTATTCGCCCATCGAAATAGCTGCGTTCTTTTTCGAATGGTTTTCATTTCCGGCCGAGCAGTTCAGCCGACAGGCTGAAAAGCTATTTGGGATTCCGGCGGTTTCTTATGCGGCGGGGGCTTCCATCCGAGGGGGCCCTGGATCGCCGTTTTATGCCATGATGAAACCATTGGCGGGCTAGGCGCGGCACGTTCCCGGCGGACAAAAAGAAAACGAGAAAAACCAACGCAGATTTCCCTCGCGCCAGGACTGGCCGGCGTAACCATTGGCTCGCCTCTGCCCGCCTTGCGGGTACCATTGCCCGATGCTTTAAGCCAGCCCGCGTTCCTTTATCACGATGGTTTTGCCACTTTGCCGCTGGAAAGGAACGCGCACACTTACTCGCGGATCATAAAACACGTCGTAACCGTACTATTTCGCGCGATCATGCCGATAGCCAAACGTTGGATAAGCGACTGTGAGGAGCGAGCCACGCCAGGGGCTACGTCGAAATTCGTGGTGGGAATTCGTTTTTCGTCTTTAACATCTTAGCTAGAGCTGGACATTCCGCTGTGTCTTTTGGCAGTGTTCGACGTGAACTGCTTTTAAATAATGAAACACTGCGACCAGTGTCTGATGATGGTTTAACGCTAAACTATCAAGACTGTGATTTCAACGGTTTTCAGATTTATCGCTTTAAGGATATTCATATAATTTATGCATCGTTTTGGAATTTTATCATGACTTTTAATGAAATGTAAGAACGACTATGTGGTTCTTTTCAATTTTTAACCGGCCGCTTTAAGTTCTATAATGGGTACGGTCTATAGCTGTTTATAAATAGAGCCGTCGAAATGACGGACTTAGGGATTTGAAAGTTTGCTGTAGTTTATGAACCATTTATGCGATGATGGACATCGATTCGTATTTACATTTATTTATACATTGCCTTCGGACACTTCCTGCAAAAATTTGATGTACTCTTTTTATATGAAGCTGTACTGAACGTTCATAAAGGGACTTCGATAACTCCAGCCTAACTATTATAATCGGACCTACTTTTGTGATTATGATGGAGTGGATGTAGTTGACTATATGGCCCGCAAATATAGCGCTCAATCAGGGTCCCGTAAATGGCTTTTACGGGTATTTTATATTTTGGACTTGGCAGCAATCTATGCGTGGATTTTATACAAAGAGACTTTCGATGAAAATATAAATAGAAAACAATTTTTGTTTCCATTTTACAAAGTTGTAATTTTCTCGAGTGAATATAGTTACTGCAGAAAAGAAGCCCCGTCCCAACGGCAAGAATCGAAAGCAATGGATTGTACTCCAAAAACTCCAAAAAAGATCATTGTGAACACAAATCTTGCGAAATTTGATTGTGCAACAAAAACAGAGCGATTTATACTTGTAATGAACGCAACCAATATATTTGTAGCAAATGTTCATCTAAGATAACATATACTTATAAAATATGCGCCTCATAGTTGTTTCATACATGTCAAATGTGCTATGCTATAAATGCAAATAGAAACGGTTGTTGTTTGTCTTTTTTTTATTAATAATTAATTAAACATTCTATCAAATGTTATTTTTGTTCAATTATATTCTTTTATTTACATAAACTGAGCCAAGAATTACAATGAAAGCCATGATAAAAAATTCGTCAATTTGACGAGATATAGAAACCTCGTCATGATAGACTAGGTATATATTTAACGTCGGCAATTCTAATATTAAAGTATAAAATTACGCGAAGATAGAACGATAGATAAATAAATTATAATGTCTTTGTACATTTTCATCCAATATGTTAAAGGAAACATATTAAGACAATACCGAGAGTTACGCTTTAATATTTAATAATACAAGTTTGTACAATATACTTGAAAACATTGTAGAATGTAGAGTCCCACGTAAGGAAAGTATTATACTACAGTATCGTTCACAATGATGATACGCGCGAAAGCCACTATAGTGCCGTACCGGAGCTAAGAGGTTAAAGGCGAAAGTTCGCGGATTTAAGAATATGCGTGGCGATGGCACGACTCTACATCTACCAATAGCACGTGTCCAAAGCGTAAGTGACAGTAGTCTGAAAGGGAACTAAGCGCGAGGAAGAGGCGTGAGAAGACGCAAGGTTTATCTGCTCCTTTAACGAATTTATACCCGTTCCCAGTATAATCATTTAGTCTACGACTTGCGCGTTACGTTTTACCTAAACGAAAGGCGCGATGGTTTTATGAAAAAGTACAAGCGTGACTATCGAATTTTTAAACAAGTCCTAAAAAAGCCATGAAAGCAACATTATTGATATTATTGGAAACGAAGTTATGCACTAGATGCTTGCTATTCCTTGCATTGCAAAATACACCTCTACTGATTCTTGATTGTATAAAATGAATTTACTCATATCTCTACGTATTCCGCACAATCTTCAAATAATAAAAATGATATAAGCCAGCGATTCGTTCAAGCGCGGCCTCGATTTCTCGCGCGCTCGCATAAATGCCGTCCAAGAAGATTATTCGACCACAATGCACTTACTCGCCCTCTCGTGTTCTCGTTAATGAGAACTTCTTCGCCACCCTCCACACGTGTCACGCACGGGACACCCACTTGAACCTTCATTAACTTTACCACAAAAATCGCGAAAACGGTAGCTCCTATCGCAGATTACCTCGACTGCTTTAAACCCCCGAGGTGGTAGTCGTAAAATCGAATATTTGCGGCTCGGTAATTTTCCGCACGTTAACCGGCATACTTGTGTTCTTCGAGCTCGGATCTATCGGCCGATTTTTGTCCCAACGGGACATCCTATATTACTGCATTTTTAACGGCTTTCCTAGCGGATAATCGGAGGCCTCTCGACCTCCCTGCGCAGTAAATTAAAAATTTCAGCGATAGCATTCCACGAACCACGCAGGAACGAAGTATGCGTTCTACAATAAAACTACATTATAACCCTAAAAGTACAATATAGTTTATAAATACTAGTTTCAAATTCGATGCGTGACAGAAAAATTAATTCGTTATGCTTGATATAATTTATAATAATTCGCTTATCCGATTTATATTCTTTTCTTGACGTGTATTCTAGCTGCATTGTTTCAAAACATACTGTAACATCAAAGATCGCCAATTAAAATGAAAGCGATATGGTAAAAAATAAAATGTACTTAGCAATGAGTGGTCAAAGTTAATCTAAAGGGTCACGATCCGTTTGAAATGTTAATTGGTCTCTCAGGAGCTACGGGTAAATTCGATGGAGCTGGTCTTTTCAGAAGGATCGAGGACGGTAAGAGAGGCAAGAAGAACGAGCACGTGGCGTGGGAGTTCACGGGGATGGAGCGAAGGGAATGAACAAGCACGCGTTGTGGGCGGACCTCGAGGAGGTGGTGGAGGTTAAGGAGGCGGCGTTGGTAGGGGCCACCTCGATAAAACGAGAACTAAGAAGGCACGTCGATTCTTACTTCCTCTTCGTTTACCCAAGCACGCTTTTCTCTTTTATGAGCGATAAATCTCGCGAAATTTTGAGACCGACAAAGCTGGCAACTCTTCCAATGGAATGCAGATTGTTTAGAGCCCCGTCGAGAATGTTTTACACTGCAGCGCAGAGAGCTGTTAGGTTTATTTGGCTCAAGGAATTCATCGAAACTAGGCCTTCCATAATGACTTCGAGATTGCTGAGAAAACGAAGATCGACGCACCGACTGCTCCCGTTTTAGAGACTATTATATCAAAGTAGATTGTTTTGCAAGATTTATGTTTCTGTTCAAGACCAACGCGGATGAATGCAGGAAAGGAAAAACGCCCCTGCAAGTCAAACTCGAGTAGTTCGAAAAATTCCTGCACAGCTCTAAGCATAAAATCTAATGACAAACCTTGACTATTATCCAGTGACTTTTATTAACGCTGTTATGGTTTTTTTTTTTAGAAAGTAGCAGTAAAATGTTGGAATGCTCGGTAGGTCAGAGTAACGTCGAGCATGCTCGCGTTAGTGTTCAACTTGTACCTGTTCGAAGAAAACAATTTTCTTGACACTTGGAGTATCCAAGAAGAACGTAATAAATATACCCACATAAAATCCATGTATAATTACCGCGAGATTGTAAAAAAGCTATAGCCTTGCTGAGTCGTCGACGTTAACAGGCTTTCGTTCGAATTAAATCAACTAATAACGCTCACGATTTTCACCTTGCCTAAAGCGTAGATTATCCGTTATCTTTTTACAACGATTCTATGCTTCGATGAGAAACAAATTTTCTTGCGAAAAGCCTTTCGTGCGATTTTAGTGCAGAAACCAGCGAGCTAGCGGTACCAAACTTTCTCTTGCGAAAGATCGTGCACCTTTGCAACAACATATAACAATTACCCTGCGGTTTTTCTATAATAAATGTTCGATCCGAGGCATACGTTTTAACGTGCCAATCCCCTAATCACTTTCTCCGGCTGCCCTTTCGAGGCCGGATTTGCATAAGGCCGACACCAGCCACGGCTGATTGCTCGTAATTAGCGACGCGTGGCCCGCGCCCACGTTGGGTCACCGACGTCGAGGTAGACGAGGAGGAGGAGGACGATCCTTACTAATGAACTGTGGTGTAAGGTCATCCACGAACCATGCGTAACCTACGGTACCTACGCACCTACGCACCCACACGCGAGTGAGACGTACGACTGCGCCTCGGCTCGAGTAATCAGAAGCACGATTCAACTCGCCAGCATGCAGAGATCTGATTCTCGTAGAAATTCCCCCTCCAAAGATCCTCCCTGAATCTTCTGCACTCCAAAATCATCTCGATCTTTCCACGAATTCTTTGGAAGGATTATGATTGAACGCTCTTATCTCGAGAAATGAGCCCAATATTTTTTAAGGAATTAAACGATAATCGAATACCTTGATAAATTAATAGCATCCTTATATTTAAGGAACCGCGTAAAATCCGTCGTTGATTCAAAGATCGGAGGACGTATCGAATAATTCATCGAGATGCGAGTATAAGCGTCCTAAATTGTTCAACGATTTATCGCGCATCGCTGTTGCAAGCTTGCGGATGAAAAAAAGGTCAGCAATACATCGCGAGGGTGAAATTTGTAATGCATCAAGCACGAGCTGTCGGGTGTTACGTTAACGCGTGTTATCACGAGTTACGTTACAATTTTCTAAGATTACAGGAGGTACATTAGAGGTGGACTCCGAGAGCTGTGATTACCCATCCCATGCGTCCTCCGCAACGAGCCGAACGCGGCGAAATGGACGAGGTTGTACCCGACAAGATCATCATCGGTTACCAACAGTCAAAGTGCACCGAGAGCAAAACCACGAACTTGGCCGGAGATACGATCGATGTGCAGTCACGTCGCGTCACAGGGTCACGCATCGGGACAAGCCGGTGCCACGGCTGCACGGTTGCACTTGCCGTGTAACTATAAGCCGCGACCGATATTACACGATAAAACGCAGCCAGTCCTCCACGAGGACGAAGATCGCGATGCATCGAACGCGCCTCGTCCTCCGCTCCGTCACTGGCCCTCGAAGCCGGGCAAAAGCAACGCTTCCCGCAGATCGTCGCGGAGCAGAGCGACGAGCACGGTGGCGTCTATCCAACGAAATAGTACCTGACAGGAAGATCATCGTCAATTACGTCCGCACGAGTGTCCAAAGTCCGGCGCAACGGCGGAGATGCGATCGGGGCGCGTGGTCACGTCGTGTCACAGAGATCGCGCATCGAGACTCGCCGATACCCGCGAATGGATGCACCGATGATGGCACTCTTCCACGTTAACTCGCCGGCCTGCGAAGACGCGGGTGCGCGGACGGTGCATTCACCGTGGCACGACGCACCGTCACCGAACTGTGTCAAGGCTCCTCGCGGTGGCAAAAGACACTCTTCTTCTTTTTCTTTTTTTCGATCCCTCTCCGCGAATCTTTCGAGGACGAGCCTCCTATTTTTCCGATGGACGACACGACTTTCCGTCGGCGCGGGCCTCGAGTCGAGCACGAAGTAGAGCCGGGGCTCTAGGTACGCCTGGAAGGGGTCCGCGGAGGGTCTCGAGAGGAGCTGGAAGGGGATAAGGTCGAGGGTCAGGGCTATGCCGTACGACCCGTGACCCCTGACCCCCTCGATCCCACCGACCCGGCCGACCCGCTCTCCCACCGCTTCTTTCCACCGCCTCCGCCGCGACTCCCCCCCCGCTCCCCCTCCTCCCGCCGCGTCTCGCCATTCTTCACAATCGCCAGTCCCCCCTCCCCTCCCCCCCCCCTCCCCACGCCCCTCTACACTTCTCTCTCAAATGTCAGCCGCCGCGGCGGACACACAATGAGAGTCGTATGC